>VYZW01028506.1:25453-38205 GCA_013401315.1 Balaeniceps rex
ATACTGGAATTAAATGACTCATATTTCTTCTTGCACTCTTTCTTTGCAATTTCTCTATCTTCTCTTTCTCCATCAAGACTCTGTTTAGTGCCTTCTTGTTCCACAGCCTGGTTTGAACCTTTATCTAGAATGTGATGCTCTTTCAGGAAATACATTATTTGAAGAGCAGGCCCATGAGGTATGCCCATTTCCACAAAATCTGCTTTAGTCATCAGTTTCAAAGTAAAACCAGTCACATCTTGGTTAAACAGGATTTCTGCGTATTTCTGGTCAATCTTAACAACTTCAGTTGCCCATTGTTTGACTTCCTCTTTTGTCCACTGTTCAAAATGTTGATCTGAATGTGATTTCTCTTTTTTTCCAGTGTTTTCATTTTCCATTCTTTAAGGAAAAAAATCACAAAATTACTAACCAAGTGATTTATAGTAGCCTATTAACTGAATAACATGTATTTCCTTGCTATTATCAACCATTAATTTCTTCATTAGTGTAATCTGCCACATGGAATACAACAGTTCAATTAGGGGACATCATGGGAATGTGAAGTAAGATCATATATAAGGCATTAGCTACTTATAAGAGACACATTTATTACAGAATGATTTTATTTGAATCCTGTTTTTAAACCACTTCTGTAGCTGACACTTCACAAAAATTGTGACTGATACCTATTTGCGGTCATTTGGACATCTATTTGTGGCTGTATGGGCCATCCAACAACAACAAAAAAAAATCACAGAATCATAGAATATCCTGAGTTGGAGGGGACTCACGAGGATCATCAAGTCCAACTCCTGACTCCACACAGGCCAACCTAAAAGTGAAACCATTTATCTAAGAGCGTTGTCCAAACACTTCTTTAACACTGACAGGCTTGGGGCCATGACCACGTCCGTGGGGAGCTTGTTCTACTGCTTGACCACCCTCTCAGTGAAGAACTTTTTCCTAATAATCAGAACTTCCCCTGACACAGCTTTAAGCCATTCCCTCGTGTCCTATCACTGGACACCAGACAGAAGAGATCAGCACCTCCCTCTCTGCTCTTCCTCATGAGGAATTTGTAGACAGCAATGAGGTCACCTCTCAGTCTCCTCTTTTCTAAGCCGAACAAAGCTAGTATCCTCAGCCACTCTTCGTAAGTCTTGCCCTCTGGTCCTTTCACCATCTTTGTTTCCCTCCTTTGGACACATTCTAATATTTTTATATCCTTATATTGTGGAGCCCAAAACCGCACACAGTACTTGAGGTGAGGCTACACCAGTGCTGAGAATAGTGGGACAATCACTTCTTTTGACCAGTTCACTATACTGTCCCTAATGCACCCCAGGATATGGTTGGCCCTTTTGGCCACCAGGGCACATTGTTGACTCTTACTGTGCTTATCATCAACCAAAACCCCCAGATCCCATTCTGCAGGTCTCCAGCATGTTGTCCCCCAATCTATACATACATCCAGGATTACAATCCCCTGGGTGCAGAATCCGACATTTGTCCTCATTAAATTTTATATGGCTGGTGACTGCCCAGCACTAATCTATCAAGATCTCTCTGTAAGGCCTCTCAATCAATGGGTCCTCTTAATTTAGTGTCACTGACAAACTTGCTTAGCGTGCACTCAACTCCTGTGTCCAGGTCATTGATAGAAACATTGAAGAGAACTGGCCCTAAAATTGAGCCCTGGAGAACACCACTAGTGACATGCCACCAATCAGATGTTACTCCATTTACTACAATGCTTTGAGTCCAACCCTTCAGCCAAATGGGATTGGTCCAAATAAACATCGACCATTCACCAATCATGTTGTGTACATGTCACAAATGGCTTTCATTAAGTTCCCAGTTTGGTGAAGAAGAAAAAACAACCGCACATGGAAATCCAACCTTTTTTTTTTACCCTTAGATGTGGTTAGGTACAGAATTTGCATGAATAACAGTGCGAAGAGACATTGGGGTGGAAAGATACTGCTGTGATTACTTAGCTGTTGCTGTTCAAAATGAAAGGAAAATCTTTTCCATATTACCTTTTCAGTACCTTTTGCATTCACTAAGGTTTCTCAAAATAAACAAAAGCAAGTAGTTCAGCAGCATTTGTGGAGATAAGTGACAGGAAGAAGAGCATCTTACAATCTACTTGGTCTTAGTAAATGTGGACTTTTTGCAAAAACTTTAAAGAAAGAAGCACAATAAAATAAAATAATTCCCCTTAATAATGTCTAATTTTACTTTATTCTCTCACTTCCTTTGAGACAATTATATTAATTCATCTGAAATTTTTACTTTGTGGAATTGCACCCAGCTACAGTTGTTGCATTAGTGGTAATGGTCTCCTCCATGCACCTTTTTGTATTTGTAGCTGAGTATTCCTGAGACAAAATGACTTCTTAGAATTTTTCAGTGAAATTTTGTTTTCTGAAAGAATACTTGGTTATCTAAGCCACCCTAGTGACATGCTTTCCTGAATCTATTATTTGATTTCCTAAACTGTAAACTTTAGTGAGAAGCAATAGTAAAGATTTCTTATAGCTAGTGTGGGAAAAGAGCTGTCCTACCTTTGGCCAAGCTGCCTCCTGATTTAACTAATGGACTGTGAGACCAGAGAAAAAAGTGGGGCTGCAGGCTATGGAAGCCTGCATTTGCATTTTCTCTTAACAGACCCTCCCTTTTGCTCACAGAAAAAGAAAAACTAGTTTCTAGTTCTTTAAAATGCCACTATGGTAACTTATTGTCAAAAACTGAGGGTGCAGGGGGAAAGCACAATGTTTTTATTCCATGACTGTAGCAGCTATTGTATTCACCAGTAACTCCGCCCAGGGTATCTCAAAGCCGAGAAAAGAAACTGAAACTAAACCACTTCTGCTCAGTGACAGTGTTGCAAAAAGTATGATTTTAATTCCCACCAAGTTTCTACTTTCTAATAGAGGTACAGTTTACTCCTAACATAAAAGCAAACATGTTTATGCCCTTAAAACAGTTACTCCATGTTTTAGTGTTTGGAACCCCCCAAATGAGATAAAGCTCCAGAATGGGATACTTTCATTTCCTAGACTTGATGCAGTGTTTCTACGTTTCATGTTACGGGCTAGTTAATGATTCTGGCCAACTGCAATACTTTAAAGATGTCCTTTTCTAACATAGAACAACTCTATCATATTATTTCTGCAGAATAATTTCTTTGAGGACATATTCCTTGGGACTATTTCACTGTAATCTCATAATAACCACTTTTCATGTGCAGACGGTTAACAGATTTGGAAGAGTTTATTTTAGTAGATTATAGATCATCTTATATATAAAATTAATGTCTCACAAAAAAAAAAGAAATGGTATCAGGTCTTCATAAAATATTCCAGCCTAGAAGTAAATATGCATGTACTTATTGTAACTGTTCTGTTCTGCATGTTTTTCCTATAGTTGTTCAAGACATGCATTTTGTTCAAGCAGGACCCAACACATAAAATTCAGCTGAACTACTCTTCTAAAGTAAGGGGAAAAAACCCCTAAAATTAGTTTATAAACTTCTAACAGAAGTTCAGGGTCAGAAATAGTAGGAAGGAAAGAGCATCAATAGACATATGATCAGTTTTTCCCAGTGGCAAACACTCATGTCTAGAGGAGAGAAATGACAGTACCTGCTAGAGAATATTTATTATTCCTTACCTTTTCCTTGCATGCTTCTAATTCACCCATCCAACGTAGTGTCTAAATGCTGGGCATGATGTCTAAATGTAGACTGGGCAAGTCAGGAGCTGGGTGTTGCAGAGAAATAGGAGGAAATAGATGCAGGGTGTTTGGGACGTTCTACTGCTCTCCTCCCCTTTTGCTTTCTCTTTTACCCAGCCAAGGTTGCTTCTGGTCTGCCTCTTCCTAACTTTCTGTTTGGAAAATCATTGATCTCTTAGGAAATGAATGCAAGAATTCTGTTCTAGGATGCCTTTATTAAAACACTTACACAGCACTGTCTTGAGCTGCTATCCAGAAACTTGAGCAATACTTAGCTAATAAAATGCAATTAATTAGACATATGGTCTTAAACTAGCAGAACTTTCCTGGAATGAGGGGGAAAAAAGGGAAATAATACAAGAGATGCTTTTGAGAAATGTGAATATTCTTCAATATAGGCACTTTTGAATAATCAGGCTTACTGACTTGCTCCTCATCTTGGTTGCTTGATTTCCCACACTGCAAATACGTTACTTTATTCCTGGTCTCCTTCTTTGGAGCAAACAACTAGTTTGATTTGAAGTGTAGCTTGGGTATAGTTCTGTGGTTAGTTTACTCCAGAAATGTTTTCCCTTAGGCAGTGTGCTCGTATTGCACTGTACTGTCCCTCCAGCGCCCAGTGAACAATCTCAATGTTGTAATACCCTGCTATTGACTGCTTCTACTTCCAATGTTTCACAATACTGACACAGATCTTACAATACCCTACTCCACTGACCATTGCCATTACCCTGTTTTTAAATCCTTCGCCCTCGACTCTCTTGAATGACCGTGATAAGCAGCAGGCATCTGAGGAAGATAATGATGCCCATTAAAACACATTTGTTCAGAAGGGTGGCAGCAAGAGTGCTCGCACTAGCAGTTGTGTGCCCAGTCCCACAGATGAAGAGGTTGAAAATCCTTATATTGGGTGTAAGGACCCACACTGGAGCAGTTCATGAAGGACTGCAGCCTGTGGGAAGGACTCAAGCTGGGACAGGGGAAAACTGTGAAGAGGAAGGAGCAGCTGAGAGGAACAGCTATGGACTGACCAAACTGTTACGAACTGACCACAGTCCCCCATTCCCCATCCTGCTGCACTGCTTGGGGTGGTAGAGGGAGGAGGTGGAAGAGTTGGGAAAGAAGGAGTAAAACTGAGCCTGGGAAAATGGAGTAGGGTGAGGGGAAGTTGTTTTAGTTTTTTCCTTGTTTCTCACCATCCAACTCTATTTTAATTGGCAATGAATGAAATTAATTTTTCCCAAGTCAGGTCTGTTTTGCCCATAATGGTAACTCGTAAGTTATATCCCCAAATTTCTTGACCCAGGAGCTTTAGCATCTTATTTTCTCCCCTATCCTGCTGAAGAAGGGAAATGAGAGGGTGGCTGGGTGGGCATGTGGCAGCCAGCCAAGGTCAACCCACCACAATCCTTCAGAACAATATCTGTTCTGAGAACTGGGTGAGGTCACCAGGGCACTGCAAGTTTTAGGAAGCAAACAGCATCTCCAGCCACCACAAAGCCAGCTGTGGAAAAGCCAGCATCTCTTCCAGTTGTTGATGCTGATCATACTACTATTGTTTTCTGTCCTTACGTGCTTCCCTATGTACTTTAGCTATGTGTATTTCTTAAGTCCCGCATACACCCATCTGCTATTGCACAAACTCTTATCAGAAAAATAATATCACTACCTGTTGAATCCCTAATTGCTACACTTTTCAGGAATGCATCCTCAGCAGGTAGAATGGTATGGCTGTACATTAAACATTCCCATGTATTCTCATGTCAAGGCCAAGGGATACAAACTAATGCTTGATGTGATGCAATAAAAACATCACCTTTCCAGGCTATGGTGCAGGTCTGACATTATTTTAAGCACTCTGGTATGAAAAATTATAAGAAATAATAACACTGTCTTTGACTCGGCACGTGCAAACCCCATGCAATGCTACAGGCTTGGGGATGAGTGGCTGGAAAGCTGCTTGGTGGAGAGGGATCTGGGGGTGTTGGTCGACAGCCGACTGAATATGAGCCAGCAGTGTGCCCAGGCAGCCAGGAAGGCCAACAGCATCCTGGCTTGTATCAGAAATAGTGTGACCAGTAGGACCAGGGAAGTCATCCTTCCCCTGTACTCGGCACTGGTGAGGCCGCACCTCGAGTACTGTGTTCAGTTTTGGGAAGTCTTTCTCACTACAAGAAAGACATTGAGTTGCTGGAGCGTGTCCAGAGAAGGGCAACGAAGCTGGTGAAGGGTCTGGAGCACAAGTCTTAGGAGGAGCAGCTGAGGGACCTGGGGTTGTTTAGCCTGGAGAAGAGGAGGCTGAGGGGAGACCTTATCGCCCTCTACAACTACATGAAAGGAGGTTGTAGCGAGGTGGGTGTTGGTCTCTTCTCCCAAGTAGAAAGTGATAGGACGAGAGGCAACGGCCTCAAGTTGCACCAAGGGAGGTTTAGATTAGATATTAGGAAAAACTTCTTCACGGAGAGGGTTGTCAAGTATTGGAACAGGCTGCCCAGGGAAGTGGTGGAGTCCCCATCCCTGGAGGTATTTAAAAGACGGGTAGACAAGGTACTTAGGGACGTGGTTTAGTAGTGGACAGGTATGGTTGGACTCGATGATCTTAAAGGTCTTTTCCAACAAAATGATTCTGTGATTCTGTGATTCTGTGGGACTCAGAGAACGCTAAGTGCCATGAAGTGCAGCATCTGCTTTAGATGCTGCTGGCCCTGAGCACTGTGGATGTGAACCATTGCTGCACTCTTTTGTTTGGGGGACAGTGACTGCTTTCTCTGGCAGGTGCCTTTGTTTATAGAGGCATAGCCTTCTTCTCTGGAATCATTAAAGTTTTCTCCCTGTAGCTGTGTGTGCTTGCTGAGACAGCTGGTTACTTCTCATCTGTAGGAATCCAAGCAGTGCCCAAATTGAGCCGTTGCCCCAGAGGGCCTGTTGAGTTTCCCCAGCTTCATCCCAGTTTATAGGGTCACAGCTCTGCTGCCAGTTAGGGAGACTTGCCTGGCATTCCAGGTTACCTACCCCATGTTCGAGGCTGCTGGCTGGGAGGCTGTGCAGACAATATATCCTCATATTAACCAGATCATTGATGGTACACCCGGCTAGCTGTGTTTTCTCATCTATCATTACCACTAGTCAGCTTCAATCCTACCAGTCTTGTGAGACAGACTCCTCTTTAGCTGCTCTACTCTCTGTGCTTTGACTAAGTTGTTCATCCATTGTTTTCACAAGGTTTTGTGTTGGGTTTATTTTTTTTGGTGTTAGCTATTTCCATTAAACAGGTCTGCTGTTTTGATATGGTATGCCTTGCCTATTTGGCCATCAGCAGCATCCCTTTCCCACAAGTTTTTTCCCTTCAGATGCCATTTGCAGACATTTAAGCATGAAGTTTGTTGATGTGGTTCTCCAGCATAAAATCACCTCTTCTACAATGACTTTGTTATTTATTAAAATAAAAAAACTTATTGTACATCAGGTCTTTCCCTGTAGTCTCATTATTCAGCAAAACTGAGTCAAAAATACTATCTTGTTTCTCAGTGACTGGTGTGGAAACTCACCACTGAAATCCTGTCTCCTGCTGCAACTCATAGAATTTGTTCTCTAATGTATATTAGTTATTTCTATAATGATACCATTCCTTCTGCATTTTCTTTGCCTATTTAAATTAGAGATCACTGTTCATATCCAGTGTGATCTGTAGATCAGACTGCTAGCAGTTCTCAAGTTCCAGTTCTAAGAGCCTCCAGAGTTATTTTGATTCCTGCTATTTCCTCTAATTTCTTTATATTTGTCAAATCATTATATGTACAATATTATTCTGCCATTTCAACCTTTACTCTATCTTTTGACATCTATATTCCATGATTATTACCTCACTGTATTTCTGTTACCTTAATAATTCCTCCTATCAATTGTGCACCAACACTTGAAATAATCCAGCCGGCTCCTTGAGTTCTTCTCATCAGTGAAAAAAAACATTTGCATGATCTTTTACAAAACTTGTTTCTTATTCCCTTTTTTTTAAAAAAAAAAAAAATCAGCTCTTTACTCTGCTCCTTAAGTTACTACTCACCCATTTCTTAGGTTGTTTCTCCTTGCTGTCCTACTGACACCTACTGATATTTATCTGTTCCAGCATCTGCTGTATTTTTCAGGTGTGGAGGTCACACAAAGGCCTCCAGAGCTTTTTCTTTTCAGAGGCAAATAACTGCTATGTCTACTCTGGCAATAGCCTCTCAACTTTTCTTTAAAAAGACTTACTAGTCACATAGGCCTGTATTTTCCTGATGCTGATGTGGCTGTCTGGCCATCTCTCTCATCATTTCCTCTGTTTCCCCATCATCGTCCCTTCAGTTCTTTCTCAAAACTTCCTGCATGTTACTCTCCTTCCTTCTAGGGTTGTGCTTCCTGAGCCTTCTCTTTAAAGAAAGGAAATGAAAATGAAATGACAAATGCCAATCAGAAACACCCACAAATACATATACAATGATCAATGCATACAATTCTTCATGTTTTTTCTGCCTGCTGCCACTGGTGCACAGGAAGATACATTCCCTGACATTTACTTAAATTCTCAGTTGCTGAATAGGGAAAGTTGAGTGAACTGCAAATGATCCTTTTCCCTGGGGAGGAGTCTTGCAAGCACTGTAATGCTAATAGCAACCAGTCCAGAGACAGCAGGACCTGCTAGTTGTTTAGGAGAAGTAGGCAGGTCGGCATAGATCATTTCTGTGTAGTTTTTGGTTTATCAGCCAGCAGAACTGATGTTCAGATTGGGACTCAGACCAGCCTTGCTCGGTTGTGCACTCTGACGAGCTCACAGCCTGAGGGAATCTCCACAGGCATAAGCTTGTATCTATGTAATCTTAGTGCTCATGTAAAGAGCAGCTGTACTCCTTTGATTATTGCAGGCCAGTTATCTGTTGAGCCACTCTGTCGGTGTTTGTTTCATTTTCTTAAATTACTGTCTCTTTCCTGATTGTATGCCATGGTACTGTGTTTCCCTGAGCTGTGTTGTGTGGGCTGATGGGACAACCATTCCTTCCCTGCACCAACATTTAACAGATGGCTCTTAACCTGACATTCCCCAGCAGCTTGTGATCTCAGTGGGGTTTGAAGCAGTGTCATCCTTCCCCCAGTTCTGGCCTCTTGTCTTGCACTGTATGATTGTGTGGTGAGCTGGTCCAGGGAACTGAAGCACTGTTGTATGTCAGCTTAGTCTATGGACAGATCAGATCTGGTCAGCTTTCTGTGGGGTTGCTGGAGCTCCTTACTAGTGTGGGCCAGACCATACCAGTGGAAGGAGTGGAAGGTGCTGTAAAACCACATACTTGTATGGATGTGTGCGTTTGCAGGCTACCAAAACCTACACAAACAACAGCTGAAATTGTTATGCATATTCTTTTGTGTTCTGCAATGTCAGTCAAAGTATGCGAAGACTCTAACAGGTAACTGTGAAATGGCTCTGATTGCTCCTAACTTGCCTTGTTCTTTGCTGTTTTATTTTGTAAGGTAACTGCCTGCTTAAAAGGCTTGGGCATTGTGATCTGAAACACTGCTGTTACCTGGTTAGCTGCCTCCCTAAGAAATACACAGGTCCTTTCCCACTCTCACAATTTCCCTCATTGTTTATGCTTTTTGTTATAAAATTATACATCACAGCCCTTATTCGCATTCCTTGTGGTGGAACTCCTAAGTAGATTACATCCTTGACTGATGAAGTTAGAGCAAAGACATTTCTTGAGCACTCTTTTTTTTCTGGTTTCCTAAATAGGCATGGTTGACAACTGGCACTCTGTGTGCCCTTCCTATGCTGGCAGGCAGATGGAGATGGGTGCTGAAGCTCAGTAGTATTTTTGTGAAGATACATGCTGCTATGACTGCAGGTTGTGCAAACCTAGCTGAATTAGCTAGCTTCAGTGCTGGTAGCAGTGCAGACAGGCAGCAAGAACCCTTGAGGGGCTGGATGCCAATGTATGTTACTCAGGCTACCCCTGAGCTGTGTGGCCAGCACTGAACACCCATGTCTGAGGCACTTGGGGAGTCAGAGAATTGGAGGAAGCTGGGCTACCAGGTGTCTCAAGGGAACGAACCTGTAGACCGCTCAGAGGACCCAAGCTATTTGATCTAGAATAGAATAAAATAGACTAGAATAGAGTATTTCAGTTGGAAGGGACCTACAACAATCATCTAGTCCAAGTGCCTGACCACTTCAGGGCTGACCAAGTTAAAGCATGTTATTAAGGGCATTGTCCAAATGCTTCTTAAACACTGACAGGCTTGACCACCTCTCTAGAAAGCCTGTTCCAGTGTTTGACCACCCTCTCTGTAAAGAAATGCTTCCTAATGTCCAGCCTAAACCTCCCCTGGTGCAGCTTTGAACCATTCCCACGTGTCCTATCACTTGATACCAGGGAGAGGACATCAGCACCTCCCTCCCCACTTCCCCTCCTCAGAAATCTGTAGAGAGCAATGAGGTTGCCCCTCAGCTTCCTTTTCTCCAAACTAGACAAGCCCAAAGTCCTTAGCTGCTCCTCATCGGACATTTCTTCCAGCCCTTTCACCAGCTTTGTTGCCCTCCTATATATATTAAGTAGGCCCTTCCTTTTCCTTATCTTATTAGAGATGGAGAAAAAGTGATCACAGCCCCTTTTTTTAGAAGACATTTTTCTACATACTAGAAGACTTATTTCGTCTTTCTTGGTATCTTTTCCCACCAAGATAAAACATTTTTTAGGCCTTTTCTAAATTTTTTTTCTCATTTGTGTTGCTTCTCAAAGGCTTTCCTCATGTGGCTGTATCTTTCAGAAACACTTGAAAGGAATTTCAAATGGAATCCAGTTTTCTAACTGTCCTAGCCTGCTGTTTAGAATAGTGATCTGGAATATTTAAATGTAATTGGAATGTTCTGTACTTTTAGATACAACTTGTGGATGGGACTAAGCATGACAGGCTTAAAGGACTTGGAAAGTGCTTGAAAGCCAGGTTTTGAATTGAATATGATTCGATAAATATAAAAAATCAGCAAGGTGAAGTTAAAGAGGAAAGTGTAGCTCTAAGGAAAACACATGAATGACATCCAACACAATTTTGGTTTTCTCCCAGGTAAGCTTTTGTTTTGACTTAGCGAAACAACCTTATTCATTTAGTATTAAGATGGAAAAAAGTTATATAGAAGCTGCTTTTTAGAACTACAGGAAATACAAAAGATGTACCTTGATGAAAATCTCAGTGTTGACATTAGACCGTACTTTTCTAAATAAGAACGTGTGTTCATTTTTGGTCGGGGTAGGCTATTGTATAGAGGTGCTCTAGTTCGGAAGCCCTGCTCTAATATTTCTGCGTTAAATTGTATCTGAGTTATGAGATCCACTGTGACCAGCAGCTTTGTACTTTGCCCTGGAACGCAGCTCATAGCCCGAAGAGATACATACATATTATCTTTTTAGGTGGAGCAGGATTTCCAACACGCTGGTATTTGCATTGCATGTTTAACTGAACTGTGATGCAAATTTGTACTTGAACGGACTCCTTAGATGTCTAATCTTCTATTTGTCTTCTAGCTCCTTGTCTATTGTTTATTTACCATGTATTCTAATAAAGAAATGATCCTTTGCTTTTTTTCCCATTATTTTAACGACACAGCACAACTGTCACTTTCCATCCCAAGGCTGCATCAGTTTCATTGCTCGCAATGTGATCCTTTTGTATCTGTCCGTGAAGTGTTTGGAAACTTTTGCTGCAGTTCTGTTGTTCTCTAGAAAAGCCTTACGGCCTCCACAGAAAGGCAGCGAGGGAGCAGGGCTTCTACTCTGTAGGAGCTGGGCTCATTTCATACACTCAGGAGTCTTTATGAAGAACTACTTGTTGAGCAAACATTTCTGTATAGACTGGTATGGACTGTTAAACTGTCAGCCAGTGATAAACATTGGATCCTGCACTTTGACGTTTTTAAGAGATGCTTATGAACAACATTCTGCAGTTCTTCATGTGTGAGTAGAGAATATACTAAAAAATACAGCATGACTCACTGTTGAAGGGCATTCTAATACAATGGCATTAAAAAAAAATCTTTGGTTGGCTGCAAAATTATTCTCAACACAGCCATTTAGCTACCTAGAAAGTAACTGTTATAAATCAGGAAGCCTCTTATAGGAGGCAGGACTGAGGAATCAGTCCCCCTTCAAATGTACAAGTCATCTGGGACATGCTCAATTCACATGTCTTTCAGAAAATGTTAGTGTTTGCTAGTATTAGCTCCTTTCCCTTTCTCCTTCTCCCTGTCCCAAGCATAGTAGCCCAGAACATCCTGCCATCTCCTGTGGGAAGCCATTGCCCTCTAGCTCCCAGAAGGATGTATGATACAGATGCATTGCTAGCAGTACGGTGACAGATTTCCAAAGGAATTACACTAACACTGAAGAAAGGCCATAGAAAATATGTGATTGGATTTTATCTGAGTAAGGCAAAAAGAAATAAAAAAGAAGTAATCTACTTAAAACAAAAAAGTTTTTTAACCTTAGATTATAAAACAATGAACTCTTTCCTTTTAAAGGCTTAGCTTTCTACAGGTAAAGCATGGAGGTACATACACAGTGCTGTGCTTGTATTTTGCCTTCATATCTAGCTTAGCTGGCCATACATGTTTCAAGGGGGTGGTTAATGGAAGCATACATTCTCTTTACATTANAATGGTAGTGTGTGTTTGTTAAGTAGCAATTAGTCAAATCGTGTTGCACCTGAACGCTTGAAACATTTGTAAAACTACATTCAGGGTGCCTCAATTTGAATGGGACACCTCATGTGCATGAATAAAAGAAGTACTCTTGTAATTCTATGCTTTGCATCCTAGCTTCTCTCCTTAGTCGGCATGGGCCAGTTGTGAATTTTTGTAATAAGGGTCAGCTACAGCATGTTGTCCGGGACTGCATCCAGTTGGGTTTACAATATCTCCAAGAATGGAGACTCCACAGCCTCTCTGGGCAGCCAGTTCCAGTTTGTGACCACCTTGACAGTGAAAAAGATTTTCCTGATGTTCTCCC
>VYZW01028506.1:38343-53326 GCA_013401315.1 Balaeniceps rex
CATTCTCTTTACATTAACACAAACTCATTGTTTTATAACTGCTAGTGTCATTTTTGCTGAGAACTACCTACCAATCATCTCCCTCCCTGTGCTCATGGAATCACAGCATGGCTGGAAAGCACCTCTGGAGATCATCTAGTCCAAGTCCTGCTCAAAGAAGGGTGTTTGTTAGGAAATTCTCATTCCCTAACTATTATACCAATTAATCTTTATAGTATAACATTGTATTAACTTTCTTTAAAAATATATATATATTGTTTACATTGTATACTGAATGGCCATGCTTAAGCAAGCAAACTAAATGACCCCAGCTCATCATAAGGAGAAGAACAGCCTAGCCCCCAAGATAAGGACTTAGCTTCTCAGAATCTTAAAAGCTGACAATGAAGGATAAAATATACCCCTGGACAACCAAGATAATGCCAGCATCCTAGCCCCTCTAACACATTTTTGAAACCCTCCCAATGTCTGTCATCATAGATAAGTAACTATAGTAAGACTGACCCCAGGGCCATCTGATCAACAGAGAAGCAGGCGGATGATGACNACATTCATACAGAATTTATTGTATTTCAGTTTGTGCCCATTGTGTTTTGTCCTGTCGCTGGGCACCACTGAAAAGAGCCTGGCTCTGTCTTCTTTGCAACCCCCTCCCTTTCAGGTATTTATAAACATTGATAAGACCCCCCTGAGTCTTCTCTTCTTCATGCTGAACAGTCCCAGCTCTATCAACTCACCATTGTATGTCAGATGATCCTTCATCATCATTGTGGGCCTTTGCTGGATTCGGTCCAGTGTGTTCATGTCTTGTACTGGGGAGCCCAGCACTGGACCCAGCACTCTGGATATGCCTCACCAGTGCTGAGTAGAGGGGAAGGGTCACCTCTCTCAACCTGCTCTCCTAATGCCGCCCAGGATACCATTGGCCTTCTTGATCTTGCTGTAGTCTTAATAGGATTGTGGAATAGTAGTCTGTTGCCCTGTAAGAAGGGGTTAATGTTTCAAAGCCATAACGAAGTGTAAGATGGAGCATTCTCATACAAGCAGTGGTGAAAGCCCAAAGTGACATTCTTCAGTATTCTTATGAATTGCCTTTAAGCTATGTAGTAAGAAAAGACCAAGTCCTACACACCACCTTGTGATTTGGTACAAGTTCCTGGAGTTGCTCTGGCTGCTGTTGCTGTTCCTACACCCTGCTTCCAGTTATGGATTATCTTCCCTGCCTTTGATCTCAAGTCCACAGCCTTACTTCATCAAAGAAAGCCATTCTTCGCCCTCATCAGTGGGCCAATGAAACGGCAAAAGCCTCTACCAAAGGGAATGAGAAGAAAACGTGACAGGACTTTTCCTAATTTTTTTCCCCCACATTTCATATTTTGAAAATACTACATTCTCATTATTCCTGTCTCACATTTGAGCATCCCAATGAATACATCATCTAGTTTAATGGATGAACCCTCCATTGGTTTTGGCAAGATTTGGAACAGATCTTACATCAATAAATAAAAGCTTATTGATCCCTTTTGAGTGTGGTAGTACCAGTGAGAAAATGGCAAGAATCCAATATGAAAAGGTTTTCTTTTTCATCCATTAACATTCTGTGACATTTCAGAGCTGTTTTGTTCCCCATAGTTTGTTTTTTTACCTCCACCAAAAGGATTTCTCCACCAAAAGTAGCTAAATGCACTGTGCAAATTTTGGAAGAATAGTAAAATGAGCACAGTTTGAATAGGAATTTAAACCACTAGTGTGTTTTTGTTTAACAGCCAGTAATACACAAGGCACTGAAAAAAAAAAATAAATGAGAACAATGTAATATAAGCAGAAGGCAACTTGCCTGTGCTTGCTCTCTGTCCCTTGCAATAACATATTTTGCAGAGCTAGTTCTGCTGTCGTAGCTAGAATAATTATTTAAGCCAGACAATGAGCTTTTCTTCTTTCTATAGCAAAATAAGTTTCCCTACCAATTGAGTTTTTGTCAGTAAATTTTGCTTGTAAGTGGGAAGTAGGAACGTGGCTGCCATAACCTGCATAACACATTCACATTTTTACAGAGAGGTTGTAGCCAGAGGCAGAGAGGAAGCCCCAGGGTGGCAGCGGGGCTGGGTGTGCTCTTCCTGTGCCGCTAGGTGACAAGGGAAGGGAGAGGACCTCCCTTACTTCACCTTCGCCAGAGCAACAGGTAGATTTTTGTTCCTTATTTATAAACCTAATGATACATGTCCTTTCCAGTGAAAATGCATAGCCATACATGGACCCACAGAACTATTAGACATTATGTGCTGCATAAACAAAATTATTTTATTAAAATATTGTACAGGTATTTTTTGCAGAAGTTTAAAAGACTGTTAGTTTTGCCTTAGATTGCCAAAGTCATCTCACATTATTGACAGATGGCTTAATTTGAAATGGCTTGCTGATCTATTAGCAAGACATGAGCACAGATTCTGAAACAAAATGTTTTGCAAGCCTTATAATGCACTTAGGCACGGGCCAAATGTGCCTACAGTAAGATTAAAAGAATGAAGAATGGAACTGATATTGAACTGATCTATTTTTGTCTGTCACGAAAATACTTTGAACAATGTATACTACTGGCAGTTTTAAATCCAGAGGCTCCAGAGGTGGAGAAACAGTTATTTTTGTAAACCCATCTGCATTTTTTGCCCTGTGGCCCTGCGGTGACATCAAATGTGGTAAGATGGAATGGTGTCGAGCACTTCAGAAATCTGTATGCTCATTTCAGAGCAATTAAATATCCACTCCAGCAAGAAGAGGAGGAGAAAAGAGGGCAAAAATGAGACTTTGCATATCCCAAAGGGCTGTCCCAATTTGAAGCACACAAATGAAGTCAGCTTTGAATGAACAATGGAGGAATTTCTGGGGATGGCCCCTGAGCTTCTTGATCCTTCAGGAAAACTTCAGTACTTCAGAGTTCTGCCCAACTGTTTCTACTTACAGCCTCTGCCTGACACCTTCATGTCAGAGGGTTATTTCTTAGGGACCAAATCTGGTGACTATGTTATCTTTGAGATCACCTCAGTACTTCTCTCAAATCTGGGCAGCACCAGCTGCCTCTGTGAACTGCCAAGTCCTCTTTTCCTCACATGCAATGGTGAAGTTGTCCTTTTCCCTTTTTTTCAGCATCATGAGATCAGAATATTCACTGAAAACCATGTTATTTTTCCTCGTCTTTGAAAGAAGGAGGTGGGAAGAATGTTTAGTAGACACAGATTAGGGAGGCATTTTAAATAATTGCAAATTATTTTTCATAATACAGCGTGCTTTAAATAATCCCATACAGCGTCTTAAAGGGTAGACACACTGTATGCTTTCTCATTACTCACCCTAATGATTTTCCACACAAATAGCTGTTACTGAAGTATCCTTTTTTTTTCTGTAGATTATTCTAATTCAATTCATAATTCTCTTTCTCCCTGGCTGAAGCTAACTGATGCCATCTAATAGCTGAGCCTGTGGAAATAATAGTGAATTTTCCTGCAGGATTCACACCTGCTAACAGAAGTTTATGAAAGAGGATTCCTCTGTTTGTGAAGGGACTTGTAGCACACTGTCTGTTTAAACAGAGTAAGATTGGTTTCATTTGCACTGGAGAATTATAATTTTAATGTATAAATAGCCTGAACGTTCTGCAGCTTGCAGAAATTACTTGAATATTACTTGCTCTTCTAGTCAATGAGAAACAGGCTCTTTGGCAGCAAATAGAAAACCAGTTCAAATGCAAAGGAAACAGAATTTAATAAGAACACATTATTTTGAATAATATACATATGTACATTTTTAAACTGTAACTGCCTGACAGATCAGTTTCTATGTTTGTAAATTAAAAGATGTTACATTAAAAGAGTTAAAAGAATGACTTTATTTTCAACCCCAAATGTATTTTGCAATCTGACATATTGCATTTATTATTTTTCATGCCAATATGGAGACCTTCTCGTGTAAAAGTCAACCCCAGTGAAACTCCCATACACATTTTTTTGCCATTTTTTTAATAAAACAAGCGTGGGAGGCATCTTGGGCCTGATTCCTCCCTGTGCCTCCACCCATTATTGTAATAAAATATATAGGTTTTATAATGCAATTTTTAAGCTGTCCCTTTGTATTTTGTATTCACAAATAAGGAAAAAAATGTAAGGAATGAAAAAACCCATATTTTTCAAGAAACTATTAATTAAAAAGAAGAAAAAAAAATTTAAAAAATGAGCAATTTGAAGCACCGGAAGGAAAGGGATTGTCAGTCTGAAGAGAAATTGCTGTTTCAAGAAAAGCTGGCATAAGCCTTTGCCATTCTTGGAGTTGTTGGCATTTCCTTTCAATATATAGTAAAGAAAAAGAAGTCATTTTTGTATTTTCAGATGCTTTGATTTCCTGTTCCTGTGTCGTCATATACATCTAGAAAAAACAGATATGATAACAGTTGTCTACAATGCTGCCCTTCTTTTCTTTAAAAAACACTGTTGTAAACATATAAACAAACCAGCAGTTCTAAACACAAAAGTAAAACGATTCTTCAGCATGAATGACAGCTCCAGGGACATATTTGTAACACACTGATATTTGACTGAATTTTTAGTATCCATAAGATCACAAGTTTTGAAAAGATGACTAGCGGCAAGACAGGTCTGAGCCATGATTAATATAATGGTTAACACAGCACCCCACATTGCTGCTTTTTCAGTACTGATATTTCAAGTTGCTCATACATTATCAACAGTAATTACTTGAGCACCTGCTATAGGGTAGCAGTAGTGGTGGGCTGAGTCAGTGCAGTCTGCAGTACAGACCCTGTGCTGAAATGCCTGGCAAGGGTCTGCATCCTCATTGCTCTTCAGCAGCTGGCAGAGCAGAAATTTGTGAAACAGTTAATGCTTGATCCAAGAGAAACTGTGTATGAGAGGAGAGGGAGATGATGTAAACTCATCTTCACTTGAAGTGAAAATGAAACCTAAGTTACAAACAGTTTCTGCTCTCAGAAGAGTTGTGAGCTGTCAGTGCTTACATATAAAAGCTGGCTAAAATTCTTGCTCGTTAGCTTTTGCAGCCATTTTCGGATTTCTTTCATATGTGGAAGAGCCTGTTGTCCAGTTTGACACAGGATTTATATGTAGTTTAAAAAATGTGCAAGGGTCATTAAAAAAACCAAACTCAAGTGGCTTAAAAGAGTGTGTTTAATGAAATAGTTGAGTATGTGACAATCACATAACACCCTGTGACTGTGGAGCGAGAGATGGAGCAGAACAGTTTCCTCAAAAACTTATTTCATGTTTTCCCTTTGATTCTTTGGAGGAGCAGGGGAGGCAAATCTGCAAAAGACTGTTGTGAACAGTGACTAATATCACCATGCAAATGTAAAAGTGCAAAGCCAGCTATCACCTCAGCTAATTTTTTGACTGCAATTAGGTTATGGGTCCATCTGTCCAAACCCAAGAGAGTTTAAGAGTTTAATTACTTTCCAGCAGTATTCTTACTTTTTAAGAGCTGGGGCGCATCTAAAATTTTGTAATTATTTAGAGCATCAGAGCCATATGTGCATGTGTGGATGAATGAATAAAAAGGCTGATAAAAGCATAAGGAAAAGTGGAAGGAAAAACCTATTCCCAGGGTGTTAGGCATCGGCTAGTCTGTGAATTTGCTGGTACTGTCACGGGGATTTCTAATAGCAAGAGAGAGAACATCAGCTAATACTGTAGAAGTCAGATTCAAAGAGAGGATCTGAAAGATTCTCAGACTGTAAATCAGAGGATGAAACAGTGTTTTTGAATGATTTTTCTTTTCACATTAATTCTAATAAATTTATGAAATTACAGCAGTTCCAGTCAGAACCACTGGGAATAAGAGTAAAATGATCACTCTACCAACAAACCTGTTTGGCTCCCATAGCATCCATTCTTTTGTTTTGCACAAAGAGAAATTCCTGCCATAAGCAGAGTGCAGGCAATTTCTGTATCATTTTTCCCATGAACGTTGCTGAGTACTGTACAGATGGCTGCACACCAAGTCTGTGGGATCCATCCATAAGCAATCATTACTTTGCACTACAGGAGTTTGGAATTACTTTCCCAGCTCCGTTGCCTGTTCTGTGGTGTTTCGTTTTTTCCTTGAATGCTGAAACATCCTGCTGCAAGTACCAGTATCAACTCAGTTGTCCTTATTTATTTACCACTCAGAGTGCTCCTTCGCAGCAGACCAGGAATTGGAAAATTCATGAAAGTGGTCTTTCGAATCTGAGTAGTTTACCCATTATCATGTTTAGCAGATTTTATTAGTGAAAATTTTGTTCGTATGATTCTTTTTTAAAATCTTGATATATTAAAAAAACAGCAAAATGGGTTTATGCAAATGAGTCCTTTACAACTACAGAATATGTTTTGCGAAGTTTGAGTTGAAATCTGAACTGTCACAAAGTTCAAGTTACCTTAACTTTGAATGTATTCCTTTTTTAGAGGGGTCATGTATCAGTGAGAAAGTTGAGAAGGAAGACATGTAGGAGGAAGAACAAGAAAAGATATACTTTATGAATGCTACATTTTACATCTGGTTTAAAAAATCATCTTAAGGTTCAAAGTGAGTAACTCCAAGCAGAACAAAAATGTCACTAGTAATTCATTATTGCTTTCTCACTGATCAGCTTGCTTTTATAAGCATGGCTGCATGTTTGCATACATAAGTTGGACACACAGTTGAAGATGTAACCTGCACAAAATTTTTACTAGTGTAAGTACTGAATGCTAATGCAGTCACAGAAACATTGTGATTATTCAGCCAACTGATTAGTATATTGGTAAGAGTGCATATTTTCCTTTTCAACCATAAAAGAAACAGAACACATCATGAAAACATGGAAAATGTGATATAATAGGCTTGATACCCAATAAAGTCTTGTATGCTGTTCTTAATTTGTAAGAAAGACTGTTGATATTCACAACAGATTTATGGCAGCTATACCGCAATTACAGAAACTTTATGGTGTATTCACTCTTCTTATGCCAAGAAGTGCTACAAAGTGGTGATGTGAACAAAACCAGGACCACCAGACACAACATGCTGTGGTCCTTCTGGTATTTAAGTCAGCAAAAGTGTTTCTGTGGAGTTCCCAGCTAGGGAACTGCGGAACAAGAATTCTTTTGCTCTAAATCTTTAGTTAAGATACAAATAAAGACATTGCTTACTCAGGTAACTAAGCATTGTCCGTTAATATTTCAGTGACCATTTTAACAACCACTGGTTATTGATCAGCTGACCAGTTTCAACATTGCAAAAAACCCACCCCTAACTCTACTTGGCACATGGCTGGCAGGTCTGGAAGCTGTGCTGCCGACTAAACTGCTTTGATTGAAGATTCAACCTGCTCAGTGGGAAGTGCTGATGTCTCAGTGCCGTGAAACTATAGCCACCCTCTTAAAACGTTTGGGGATTTTCAATTGAAATGGTGTTTTAAGATCTTACCTTTTGTTTTTCACACTTAGACAAAACTGGCCTGATGAAACAGCAGACTGGAGTCGAGGAAAAGTGAGGGATTGGATAGGAAACAGTGGAGGAACTGATATAGCTTACACCTGGTTTCCTTCCTTACCCCTCTCACTGGAACCAAACACCAGCTACCAAAATGTAAATTGTTCTGGATGCAAAAGTATTTGTCTTTGAGCTACCACATGAGCACACACAGGCTTTAACTTACTGTTGATGGTCTTGTTGCAGCTGCTCAGGAATATGCTGAATAACTTCATAAACCGTACTAAGCATATCCTGGCCTGGGACAAAGTCAGAGCCAGGAATAGATTGACTCAAAACCTAAAAGTAGCAAAGAGTATTCCTACAGTAAGTACAAATGGGAAAAGATTCAACAGAAATTAAACTGATAATGTAACTTCTCTTTTTTTTAACTTTTCCCTATCAATCTCTATCTCTATCTGCAATGTCTATTAGTTTACATTTAATTTGAGTAAGCTTTCATCACATTTATAGTAAGGCAAGCAATGGTTTTAAATTCAGTTAGGATCTTAGAAGATTTAGGATGCATAGCAAGTATTTTATATTAGTGTACTACAAGTCAAGGAAGGAACATTTAATAAAGAGAGAAGCAGGAGAATAGGTAGTAAAAAAGGAGAAAATATTCAGGGAAAGGGTTCAGCATAAAACTCCCACCAGCATATCAAAGAGAGGGAACTGCAAGGAAATTCCGTAAATGAAGTAATAATGAAATTGTTCAATATGTTAAGTATACAAATCTGCTCTTATGTCAACACAACACCTAGACTCCCCATCCATAAGGAATTCTCAGTCTTTCTGCCTCTTCCCAACCTCCAGTTCTTCATTATCTGCACTTTCTTATTTTTCCCTTTTTCTGCTAACTAACTACAATGAATTAGTGGATCAAATGCTGACTTTATCTGCAATGCCATAAATCTGAGTAACTGAACATAAACCAGTGGAGTTTCTCCTGTTTCTTGAAATTTTACTGGAAATTAGAACAGATTTCATTGCTTGTACATCCATTCTGTTGTCCTTGTCACCTGTCTCTCCCTCCTGACCTACTATGGCCCCGGATTCTGCAAGAATGTGACTTTGTGATATGATCAGCCTAAGGGATATTGTAGTGTGCCTAAGGCTGTGATGATTTAGGGCCTGATCTCTGTACTTAATAAGCCTCCTACAGTCACAAACTTTGACAGATACAGTTCAGCTCCTCTGTTTTCTAAAAGCCTTTTATCTCTGCTGCTGTAAAAATCTGTCCTCTCCACTAACCTTTACGACAGCACTCGAGCCCTAGAAATGTCTAGATCAGTCATCTAACCCCAGCAGAGGAAAGGGTTTATTAATCTAGGACTGTTTTTTGCTAATACATTATGTATTATGAGAACTAATCATAATAACAAAATAGGTGTAACTGTTGATGTGGCCCTGTGTGATCATGTTTTAAGAGCTCTCCCTTACCTGACCATATTGATGCTCTCCAAGGGTACAGGACTACATTGCCAGAAATTTTCCCTAGCAAAGGGAAAGTGCTTCATCTACTTCCTCCCAGTTTCAGTCTGTTGTCCCTAAATTCTGTGACCCTGTTTCTCATTTTCTCTTTGTCCTTTTACACCACATCAGAATGATCTCCAACTGCTATACAGTAATGTCTGCAAAGCCACAATGCAGAGAAGTAGCATATGGAGTAGGATTTTTTCTGCTAGCACAATTCCTGTGCTTAAGTCTTCCCCCGCAATACATGAAGCAAACAAAATTCTTGTGAAATATAGCTGAAGTTTAGTTTGCGTATTTTTACAATGAAAACTTTAAATACCCCCACTGAGGGTTTTCTGCACTAAGTTGTATGTTGCGTGAGCAGCAATATTAGGGCCAAGGGAGAAATGGCGTCACAAGAATTAATTTGCTTGTGTGACACAAGGGGTTCAGTGCCACCCGTCTACCCAACACTACCACTATTCTTTTCATACAGGGTAACTGAGCTGAGATTGTTCCCTTTAGAGCTTGGTTAGTTCCTTACTGCACCATGTTAATACAGGTACTGAACTAGTAACATAGTAAAGAAAGAGCAAGTACCGGGTAAACAACAGCAATGAATATGGTGTCATATACACATCTGTAAAAAGCAACAGGAGCAAACTGACAGAAGGATTCTAGTACAGATATTTAGTACACCTTAAGAAATAGAAAAGAAACCATCAGTTCATGATGTAAAATCACATACCCTAGAACCACTGGCAAGATCAGGAACAGCGACAAATTCATATATCCCAAAATCATCCAAAGCACTTTCATGTCCTAAAGTTAGAACAAACAAATGAAAAAAGGTATCAAGATGCAGTATGAATCTGGAAAAGGCAGCTTACATAACAATGGGCAAGGTCATTTGGCCTAATTTTTAAAACATCTGAATATTGGTTGCCTGATCTGCTTTAAGTCACTTCCCTGCCAAGCTCCTAAGCTGGCGTAAAGTGAGGCAGGGCAGCTGCACAGCCAGTGTGCGCAGTGCTTGGCTACCTCCAACACCTCGGACCAAGCGAGGAGCCTCTTGCTAACCTCAGTAACAGTTCTGGGCCACTGGGACTCTCTTTAATGGAAGGCTAAACAGACCGATTTACTTTCTTTTTCCATAGAAAAGAGGTCCAGTCCAGAAGCTTGGTACTTCTACACTGTAGTGAGGCAGTACCAGCTGAATCTTATAATGCTGAGAATAAAAAAAGGGAACATGATACTAATAGGTGCCACATTATTAAACCAGTTGACAGATTGTATCTGGGACATCAGATACAACTTGTAGTTAAGGTGGGAGTCTCTTTCTCTACTGTCCAGGAGATCTGAGACTCTTGGTTGTCTCTTGAGCATCACTCCACAGCCAAGGCTGCAGCACTAAAGACAGTGCTGAGATTCTCTCCTCTGATACCGCTTTCTGGGGTGAAGGACCCTCTGTGCTCAAGTGAATTTCTTACCTTCCTAAGCTTCACATACTTCTCTATCCTCTCGCATGTAGCAGCTTATGGCCTGCTCTGATGCTTTGGTAGAAAGGGATGGGAACAAAAGTGCCACCCTTCCAAAGGGTGGCCGGTCTCCAGCCTCTCCTGCCCAGGATGATGTGGGAAGGAATGTGAAGGGAAAAAAGGCAGTGACAAAAACACACTGGGTCCTGATGACACAGAGAAAGGTGGTACAGAATGTGGTAGAGGCTAAAATACTGTAATGTCATACTAACATCTCATGATTTTGGTACTGATTGGTGCCATGAACATTTAGAAGTGTGATCCTCCCATGGTGTATCACCTCTCACTGCTATCCCATAATAACACTAATTTATTTATTGGTGAGAACAGCAGAATACAGGTGATTCTAACTGGGATTAACAGCTAGAATTCAAGCCAACAGGTACATACTGCTATGAACTCCGGGCATGAGCTAAAGCCACACTAACCTGTTATTTTGGTTTTATCTTAAGAAAGCTAACATAGAGGTAGGTGTGCAATCCAAGTTAAAACCACACATCTCTTCCTTTCCTTCTTGCTTTTTCTATGTGGACATGGTAATTTTTTGCAGGAATGGATTTTGACCTTATACTCAGATTTCTTTCATTAGCATTACCTGAAAATGTCTGTGCCTTCCTGTAATTGGTCTCTGGCCTAGAAAACATAAACATGTTTTTCAGTTTGTTGTCATAAGCCAAGGAAAGAAAATTAATATGATAAAATGCAATTCTTTTGATGGAAAGGACTTCAAGACCTAAGAATGATTTATTTTTGTACCTGCTCTGCAACTTCTGTTGTATCACTGAAAAGAAGAAAAAAAGAAAAATCATTCTTTTTGCTCTGATGGTCCAAAAGAAGAGCTGGAGTGTGCTTAACTTTTACATACCTTTATGTGGCTGATATCTTTTCCATATGAATAAAAAGGCCATAGCTAGGATCAAAAATAATGAAATTCCCGTTATTACTGCAAGAGATGACAAAGATTTTCCTTTCCGGGCCAGCTTTTCCAGTCCTGTGACAAAGAAGATGAGTACTGTATTTAGTCTCTTGTTCTGTATAATGTGCTATTATGACACTGAAAAAATACATCTTTTGAAATTCATCTGAAGCTAGTAAACCTGCACAGAAATACAAAACAGATACAAAATTCGAGTTCTTGTGAATTGGTAATATTTTTTTTTCCCCACAAATCTCCTGAACTGGAAAAGCAATGATATCCATATCAGAAATGAGTCCAGAACAGATTGGTATCTAGAGCTAAATGAAGGTCAGTAAATGTAATCCATGAATTACAGCATCACAAAAAGTAAATGAATATTCTAATTTTAGGCATAGAGACACCAAACTACCAAGAAATTAGGTGACAATTAGGTGAGCAGTTCATGCTAGATCGGAGGGAAATCCTCCTAGCTGTAGGAGCTCTGGAGTAGGAGGGGATAACTGAACTATTGTACTTTTTCTAAAGATTTTCAGATCACTGCCAGTCTGGTTGTTTATGAAATCCCATCAGAAACGAATAAGTTACGTTTGTTTGTATGCATGTCTAAATATATCCAAAGTATTTCTTTCCTTTGCTCAGATCCTTTGCTCAGATCCTTTGCTGAGATATGCATTAGCAGCAGTTTTCCAGCAGGATTTACTGATAAAACACAAATACAACATGTATATAATTACATACACAAAACCATGTTGAAAACATTTGCATACAATTTGCAAACAGGTATGTGAAAGTTAGGAAACACCAGACATTGTCGCTTGTGCACCGTTAATTTCCTCCTTTTGCTCCGAATCGTGCAGAATTCACGTACTTAAAGGCCATGTCACAATCCATACAGGCAAATTAATGCTGCATATGTGCCAGTGCCAGCTTTATGAGTACAATTCAAATGTGTATTATTTACCTGGGTATGTTTCCAGTACATCTATGAACTCCTGTGCAGACAGTGTTACTTACATCTACTCACACTTCCATGTAATTCACTGGCATTGTGCTGGTTGTGCGGGCAGCACTTATCACAAAGATTAAATATGTGGATTTCAAACCAGATGAATCGCAAAGATATGGGAAAATAAATCACTGCAGTTTCACCAAATTTCTTTCATACTCCTTCAATGTACTGCTTTCCTCAGAAAAAAACTCCAAACACTGGATAATCAGCTGAGTCCTTAAAAGTGTTCCTTAAAATGAATAATTTCAAATTTAGACTCAATAAATCTTATCTTTGCAGGCATACCGGTGCAGAAAACAAAGACGTGCTCTTTATGTGGATTTAACACACTCAAGTTGACTCAACTTGAGAACTGAGCAACGACCTGTGTACATAATGAGATACATCTTACTTTAAAATCTAACTAGTCTTGGCTAAAACTGGGTAACAGCTTAGTGCAATGATTGATATAATTGTAACTTATTGATATAATTGTTTTCTTGATGATTTTTAGCATTAATTAGGCAGCTGTTTATAGCGTCATACAGGTGAGTTTCAGTCCCTTAGGTGGGAAAGTGTGTGTGGTCTTCTGAAACATTGAAGTTCCTGTCACTGCTGAAAATGGGGTTTCCAGTGTTCTGAGAGGCACAGTCCAGGCTCTGTATCTAGGATTATGGGGACAGGGAGAAGGGATATGGAATAATATTCTTAGTCTTTTCTTAGTATGTTTAATCAGTTCCAACCAGAATTTAGCCTGAGCAGGATCTCTGAGGTTTGGCCTTGTGTGTGAATTCATACCTCTTAGAGTCAACCAGTGCTGCATTGCAAAGTGTAAGCTCGACATCTGGATTTAGTGCTGTCTGAATAAATACCCATCAAGAAGAAAATGGCTATAGAGGGTGAAACTGGTATTTTTCAATTTGCAAATACACAGGATAAAATGTTTTAAAAAGCTTTATTTAGGCAAATTATTTGTAATTAGGAAATGTATGTTTTTAAGTGCAACTAAACATGAAGCTGTGGAGTTTTCCCTTCTTTTCAGCCTTTGAAAGGAAATCTCAGCAGAATTTTTTAACACTTACTGATGAATATTCGCATATATGTCATAGCTTACATGAACATCCTGGAGAAATGTCATGTTTATTTCTACTGACACATAGCTCTGGTTGCAGTTTCTTTTGCCACTAACCACAACGTTTAGTCTTAAAGTGCAGTATTCTCATTGTAAAATTGCAACCCATCTTCCTTTCAGCATACTGAAAGCCATGGATTTGTGATGAATCTGTAAGTCAGCCTAAAGGATGGACATCTGCTCTCCTTGTTTATCTGACTAACAAATGGCTGAGCTCTTTGTTCTGAACAAGCAACATTGCTTTGTTAAATTTTCTAAAAGGCAATCTATTCTATCTTGTTGAACATTAATAGCATACATTCCTTATCTGAAAATACTTGTATCGATCTGTATTAATAAGAGATAACAGACTTCCTCAATATCTTGTTCTTCGCTGTATGCTTCTGGAGATTTTCTGAAAAACTGCTTTGTTGCTGTTTAACGCAATCTGATACAGGAACTGAGGTTATAATGTATAAGAAATAAAGGTGTGTATTCAGCAGAACCTAGCAGTCAATCCACAGATTCATAAATATGACAGTGAAATAATTTTTATGAACAAATTGTAATAAAACCATTCATCATCACAGCTTGCACTATTATCATACACTAAACTAAGGTTCTTATATTACCTAACCACACTGGAAAAATATTAAAGACCTTCATTGCTGTGAGTCTGTGCCTGGCTATTTTAGTCAGTGATGTGTGCTTGAAACTATCCGATGTACTGGTCATCTGGTGGCCCCAGGGCTCACAGCTCCTGAAAGCTGTGGGACAATGAGCCTTGGACAAAATCTGCCCTTGGGAGGAAAGGCCCACCTTGGCATTCAGCAGATTTCCGCATCATTCTCTCCATTCACCTTTATCATTTTTAAAGGCAAAAAGTAAGAAACAGAGTAAGAGACATATGATTCTGCCATGTTACTTGGACATGATGAGGTTTGCCTACCAAGGAAGTTTTTCTACTCAAGGGATAAAGTTCCAAATGGCCAAATATATTTTACTGTCAAACTCCCACAAAACTTCAGCATCTTAGCGGGTCTTGTCCCAAGCCATGTCACACTGCGAGTAAAACCTGAACGGCCAAAACCCCCTTTACTACATTGTTAGCAAGACCTCACTTCTGATATATGTTCTCTCTCTAAGAATTATTCCTTTTTCTGGGGTTGACACTCTGCTCAGATGTTACAGTTACAGCAACGAATTGATGTTCTTACCTGCAGAAGTAACGACGACTGTGAAGTGAGTTTCATCTCGTTTTCCAGTCATGTTATTGAAAGCACGGCACATGTAATCTATTGTCTTCTGGGCCACTTTATCAGATACAACTTCCAGATGGGGTCCATATTTGATTACATGAGTGGTATTGTCTGCCCTTTGAATCCATGAATAAGTATTTGGTGGATTGGAATCTGCTGAGCAATGGTGTCTCCATTTTCCCTCTTTACAGCAGA
>VYZW01028506.1:53333-79877 GCA_013401315.1 Balaeniceps rex
AATTAATAAATATTATTATTAATAATAAATAATATTAATAATTAAACTTTAAATAAAAGCATATCTCTAAACTTAGAATTTTTAAGTTAGACTAGCCTTTAGAATGGCTGGCATTGGATTCAATCATTTCAATTAAAAGGCTTTCCGTTCAAGAACTTGATCTGTACTACGTTTATCTCAGACTACACCCACTTAATACTGATCTAATCGCTGTTTAGGGAAAAAGCACAGGTCTATGCATCGTTCAGTANGTATCACTTCCCCCATGTCAACTGTAAACACTGCCCCTATATTCAGACCTTTATCTGATTTAACTCTAAGTCCATAAGGTCCATCTACATTGAAAAGAAAGAAAACACAGTGCAAAAATTAAAATCAAAGTATATAATAATGAAACNAAAGCACAGGTCTATGCATCGTTCAGTATGATAAAAAGAAAAAAACCTGAAAACAGTTGGAAAAGCTGTGAAGTAAAGGAGCAGTTCTTCTTCAGGGGCATATTTGACCCTTTCTACTTAAATGCCAAACTTATTGGCATATGTAATTTCCCTGCACATTTAAAAGTGAACAAATTAGCCTTGAAATATATAAACATTCACTGTAATACTTTGCAGTATAATAATTATTTGGGGAACTATCCTACAGGTATAATACAGAGTGGGGTGTGCCTTAGATAACTTCAGAAAAAGTTTTCCATAAATGGCTGCTAAAATAAACTTTAACCTTCCCCCCCACTTTAGTAGGATTCTACTATTTCAACATGTTTCTTTCAAGAGTAAGCCCTTGTGCTGAAAGCAAGCTGTGTGTCTGAATATAATTAGAAGAGGCATATATTGCCCTAAAGTCATGTGTTCATTATTCAGAAAATTGAGCAGCTAAGTACTTTTAGGGTAATCTTCATAGGAAAATGGGAAGGGAAACAATATATTTAAACATGATAAGAATATTTCCCATGCTATTTTTAATAGATCGTTTCAGATCATGGGGTTTTTATATCTTTACATGTTATAATCTATTCTTACAGGGTTCTAAGTATAGAAATTAATGTAGACAATATAATAATCAAGATGTGCCTTATTAAATTACTTTTTCCAGTCAAAAGAACTAATCATTTTAATGTTGCTAATTCCCTAAGGGCTTACATGCACAATCAAAAATGCACAGACCTAATATTGACAGAAGCCAAAAGAAGAAAACATGCAGAATGAGCAGGAGTCTTCTTTTTGGTAGGATCCCTGAAGTTCAGTAAAGCCGCTGACAAGTGCCTCACACAGAACAGCATAGCAAAAAGACAGAGAAGTCAATATTATGCCTATTGTAGGCAGTGCAATCAAGTAGTATTTCTGCCTTCCTATGGCTGTCTGGAAGCATTAACATAATGCATAAGATAATGTTTGAACGTGAAATCCCCTGCTACATGAAGTGGTACACTGGCACATTTCAGACTCTATTTCTCATCAGGAAATCCAGGCTCACCTTCCTCTAACATGCACACTTCTATTTATTGTCTGTCTTTTTTTATGAGACTGATTTATTCTTCAAGAACACATAGGCATGTAAGCACAGATCTGGCCATTTTGTATGTGCCTCTGGGTTTTTTTCTCTGATTGTGAAGGCTTAGACAAGAGAATGTAGGCTATCACACCATGACCTCAGTTTAGTCCACTTTTAACCAAATGTCCATATTTCACAACATAAACTTGTCAAACTTTTAATTTTCTCTACTTATTTCTTAGTGGCAAGCTTTTTGCAGCCTCGTTTTAAGGAAGGCCCAATATCATGCATAATATTTTCTTGGGAAATGCAATACAGATTCACTTCAGCATGAATTAGCACTTCTTCCACCACATGGCAGGGGCCACTCTGAAGAATCAAGGCATTTTTTAAACTCGAGATGCTGGGCTGCTTCTTCACAGGCTCTGCAGTTCCCGAGTCATTTCCTTTACTGTATCTGAGAGCTGGCTGACCCTGTAATAAGCATTTCTGGGAACTGTGGACCTATCACCACTACTTTGGCTTGGCTGACCTCGCTCGGGGCAGCACACTTCTGTGGACAGTCCAGAACACCAGCCTCTCATGGGGGCTCGCCCTTTATAGGCATTTACTTCCCTTTTTTCAGATGGGAAAGGAGAGGGATGTAGTGAACTTCAACTTTTTCATAAATCAAAGTAAAACCCTTCACGCACTATTTATAGGCAGGAACACACTTTTTTTACTTTTCAGAGCAATTCAGTGGTTCCTCCTATCCGACTCTTCTTTCTTAGAAGAATTAGCTTTTATTTTCACTGATAATATAACCTTTGACATATGTAAACAGATATTAATGGTAAGAATAACTGACTGGTCTCTGTGCCCCCTCACTATAGTGGGAGATTTGCCACAGTCTGCAAAAGAATCAGAATTGAGTTCTGCTTTTTTATCAGTATCGTAACAGTGCAGCATAGACAGATAATACTAACAATATTACTACACTTTTGTATGAAAGCTGCAAATCAAAAGAAACCATTATAAAAACACTGACGCACACTGGCTGGGGAAGTATGTTTGAAAAAAACAAAGAAAGGTTTTCTTAAGGAATAGTCAAATCTTGGCAAGGTCTGAAAAGTGGCATTCCTTGATGAAGTCAACACAAGCATCGGGTAACCCTTCTGCTTCTCCTGGATCAGTCTTTTGCCTCTCCTGGGCATCGCGTACATCATCGAGATCCCTAAACGCTGGGTAGCTGAGGGATATACACAGTTTCAGGGATGATTCTGAAAAGCAGGTAATTAACCATTTCCTATCTAGGACTAAATATATTCTAGCTTTGGGAAGTCCCAAGGAAGGAAATCCCACTTAGTCTGTTAAATTCAACTCCGTCGGCACAGTACAGCAGTTTCTGCCGCAACCCCCATGACAGCAGCTTCTTCCAGTCTTGAAATAATTTGTTTCTGGGTCATGCTACTGCAATAGCCATGTTCTGGGGTGCATTACCATCATAGCTAATGGAGAAGCAGAATAATATTAATGAGAAATGAAGAACAAACCACTTTTGATTCTCAGTAAAAAAACACAGTGACAGCGTTCATGGATCCCTCAGCTCTACTTCTCCTTTCCAGTATCGTTCTCAACAGAAATCTGCCTCTTGTCTCAGTAAAGCCAGTTAACTAAATGACTTGTAAAATAATAAATCATCTGTTCTGAGTAACAATTTACTGCTCTGTGGGAATATTTCCAATTGCTCCTATCACCACGAGACTGTTACAGTTTCCAAGCAGATGGCAGGTATTTACTGTGAGTGACCTTTTTTTTAATCACCCCCAGTAACTCCCCAGCAGCAATGACATATGGCACATAGAGATCCTGGCGCCTGTTCTGGATTGGTATTGACAACTGGGAGCTGGGAGACAAACTACCCCTGCAGGCAGAGGTTGGACTGAATTACGTGACTTTGTATAGCTCAGGAAGTAAGACCCCAGCTCCCATCACTAACTTGGGTATGGATAGTAGCGCAAGTATTGCAGTCTTTCAGCATTGCATTGTTTTCTCTTAATATTTTTTCCAAATTTTAAATTATGCACAAAGCAAACCCTCAGTTCTGATGAACTAAAAAGTATTCTGAAAACGCAAATACTTATAACAATATTTCCTCATGTGGGGAAAAACTGAATCTCAAAGTCTTTGGTATACACAGATCTTTTGAGCTGTATATCACAATCATTCAAACAGCAAAAGGTTCCAGAAATGTGGACACTGAAGTAACCTTGAGATTTTAAAGTTATGCTAAACAATGGATCAAAAACAGGTTTTCAGTTTAGAACTTGGAAAGATTTTTCAAATTTGCTGGAAAATACATGTAGTTAAGTGAGGGAGAAGGGAGGAAGCAGTACCAGAACTGAGACTGAAGGGCACACACCTTGTCAGCACAAGTGTCCCAGACACCTGTCAGGGCAGCACGTGCTCTGGAGCCAATCCTGCGTGCAACAGGTCAGAAATGCGAATGCCGAAGGGGCTGTGCGACAAACGAACAGAGCAGTCCGAAAGGTAGCAAGAGTGGCAGATATTTTTCTAGCCTGACCTGATTTTATTGCATTGTAAGAAGGTTGTCAGGCTGTGCTGGATACAGCATCCCAAGTGTTGTATAGGTATTCTTTGAAGAGAGAGGTGTACAAGGTCCATCCATAGCTCGTTAAAGTGAGAAAAGCAGTAGAGGCAGCACATTCATACGCATGTAGCTCTCATTCTTAGCACTTTAAGCACTTAAGTGAGCTGAGATTGTGACTGTACAAAAGCAGGCATTTAAAAATGTGCTACTTTGAGGAAAGAATATGATGATCTTTTTTTAATTACGGTAATGGTAAGTTAAAAATCCATCAGTGCTGGTTATTTCCTTGTAGAGCATTTTATCACGATTCCTCTGTCTAATGTGAATGGATGCTCAATTCACATCTGCCCTGTTTAGGACTCTCTGCAGCAGCTCCTTCATCTTCATATCTGCGTTGCTGTCAATTTTATAAGCTGCACCTGAGGGATCAGCTCTTGTCTAATGATGTCCTTGCTAGTCTTCAGTAATTTAGGCAGTCTTTTTCTCTTCTCCTGGTGCAGTGTAGAGACCCCCACACACACTTTAGATGCAAGACACCCCCTCATCCGATTCTTCCAAGTTATAATTAAAAATAAATAAGTAGCAGAATGGATAATCAGAGAAGAAAGGAGGAGGAGGAAAATATGACATAGTAAGAGGTGCAGGTTCTGAATACGCTGATAGTGCAATCATAACAAGTCTAGGGCATGGGCTGTCTACCAGCTGCCAGATTACAGAGCCCAGCAAAAGCAACAGCGAGCACCAGCCCATGGCTGGACAGGAATCCAGTTCCAGTCCTTGCACTGTGCCATCCACACTGTGCCATTGGGTAAACTGGTTATATCTGAACAGGGCTGGTGGCAAGCTAGGTCCTGATCTGTCTGATTTCAGCTCTCCTCTGAGCACAGTTTGACCCCTGAGGACATGAGGATTAGAGCCTGGCAAGGTCACATACACAGCATGTGCTGCTTGCAAATCTTGGAGGCACTGGGAGCTGACATTACAGGAGGGATAAGGAACAAAATGAGAGTGCCCTTTCTAAGATTTAAAGTATAATTGTTGAATGCTGATTAAGCCAATCTTTTGTTTCCTCCAACTCATGTAATTCATGAACTCAATCTACGTTCACAGTTAGTCTCTCAGGTGATTTCCTCTCCAGTCAAAATACATGGCTAGCTTATGGTTTATTCTTCTGCCAGCATTGATCTTTATGCAACTCTTCTTGCTCCCTCATGTTTCCCGCTTGATATGGAAAACAAACACTCCTTTCAGCTCTGATTTTGCTAAGCTGGACTGAGTTCTCCGTGTCTCTTCTCCATTCCTTTCTGTTCTGTTTCTTTCCAGTTTGAGATCATTGCTCTGGGATGTGCAGGAACTGCACACAGTATTCCACATGTGGTCTCATCTTCTGTGGAAATACTTTGCCAACACACCCTAGAATTACATATGTCTTTCTCATGCCTGAACCATACTGCCAGTTCACAGACATCTTGTGATACCTCAATCACCCAGGCTTGCTCCCTCAGTTATTTCCCAATCGATCTCCATTTTATCAGCAGAAGTTCACAGTTTTTATTCTCTAAAAGTGCATGCCCATTTATTTTTCTACTAGCAAATTTCATACCAGTTCTATTACTCTGTCAAAGTCATTCAGTCCTCCCAGTTTAATGTCACAGGCGAACTTCATAGAGATACTCCCAATCTTTACGCTGATGTCATTAATGGAAGTATTAAACAGGACTGGACTCAAAATGATCTTGAGGAAAACCACTAATACCACTCCTTCAGCCTGGTACTTCCTGTACTTAGCTTTTTGATACTGTTTGCTGTCTCCATTTTTAACAATATTTTCATGTATACCCATCTGATTATTTTTTTGCCTTTGAGTCACATCTCCTCCAGATCTGAAAATGTCTGTCCTGTGGAATTCTTGAAGTTCCTATTTGAATTCTGCTGTTCAGACTCATCTTCACAACTACATAACACTGAGTAACTTTTTATTATACTGTTGTAAGTTAGAGCTGTTACAGACAAGCTCATTTTGAATGCAAGCTCACATATAATGTTGACTCAACTGTTTTCTGCCTGTTTCCTGGTTAGAGGCACTCTTTCTAGCCAGATCATTTACACAAAGGTAATTATGAATATTTCATATACTCACAATATATGGTTGGTGCAATTATCTCACTTTCCATTGCACTGACAGGGTTAGATACCAGACAGCTGTAATTCCCAATGTCTTCTTTTACAACAGGAACAATTAGAAGTGTTGCATTGTTTGATGAAAAGGTGTAATTAGGGCTGGCATGGAGAGGCTTCCCATTTTTCATCCACTGGTAAACTACCCTTGTACCTTTTTCCACAGTACATTTTAATGTAATATTCCCTACATACTCCACTACCCCTGAAGATGGTTCAGTATGTACAATTGGCTTTGTGACAGGAACTGTAAAATAAAGAGATATGAAGAGTTATAAAAGTGACGAGCCAGCATATTACAATCTTCATTGTCAAGATGATACAAATAGCAGTCATTATCCTCTCTGGAAAGTACTCGGATTTCAAATTTTATTTACTAAATGTGGTTAAAGGTTGAAAAGAGAAGTCCATATTCTCAGCTGGCGACTGTAAAAATTGTTCTAGTACTTAAATAAAACTAGACTGTGTATATTACTGGTAATACGACAAAGGCTGCAGTCAGGTATACCACAGCTTCCAGCTCCTGCCTCATAAGCAATCCCACAGAAATGAAAAGAGTGCAAAGCATGACATTGCCCACAGTGTGCGACTTCCTCAGTATGGCTGCCTGCAGCTTTGCTGACACTGGGCACCACTGAAATATGCTGTCAATCTGGTCGTGAGGATGACTGCAAACTGCGATGGGTATGGGAGTTAAATGGCAGCTACAACCTTATCATGCTACCATGTCTTTCATTTCATTATTCCAAAAAGACTACTTGAAAGTTAATGCATCCTCATGATTGATAGCACAGCAGAGCCTTATGAAAAATGTTTCATTCCTTAGAAGTTTGTCTAATTTAGTATTAATTATTGGTTTCTATACTCCTTCAATTTTTTACTTATGATCCTGAAACATTAGTCAATGTATTAATTTTGTTTAAAGATGATACATTGCAGCATTCCCTCCAGCAGCAGTAGAAGATAACATGACTTAGTTGTTAGTATTTATTCATGTATGGTTGGATTAAATTATACATTATTGTAACTGGATACAAAGAACCAGTATTTCAAAACTATTGCAATTTTTTTTTTCAAAATGAAGATACTATATTTTACTAACTTACCATCAACAGCTACTTGAATCTTTTGACTGGCAGCTATTGTCCCATTTCCATGGACATTAACTTTTACAATATAATTGCCTTCATCACTGATATGCAATGGATTGATCATCAAAGATGCATTTGGTGGTATGAGGGTAAACTTGTGCTGGTATTCCAAGTCTGGAACTACTGTTTGATTTACAGAGCCAAGCAAGTATTTTGGATTACTTTGAGGCCTCTCAAAAAGCCAAATTATCTGGATTTCAGAAGCTGTAGCGTTGAAATTGTAGTCAACAGTAAGATGGAGTGGTTGCCCCTCAATACCATGGATGGTATGAGATGGTACTGTCAACTTTAAGGAAGAACAAATACCTGCATAAAAATGAAAGAACAAACAAATAAACAAACCCAAACACAAATGGAAACCCTGGAAAACTCAAATGAGAAACTCTCACAGAGAAAAAACTCCCAAAGTTAAAGCTTACACTTTTTTGTATGGTTGTAACTCAGATTTCAAGTAAGAAAGGGGCAAACACTGACCTTGGTGAAATTGGATCTAGCTACAGAGCTCCAGCTTTAAAATATATGAAAAGCCAAAGGATGGATGTTTGCAATTTCTGGGCAGAGGATCTTTTATTGTTGAAAGTTTGCCAAAATGAGAAAATGTGCATTTACCTTAATGTTTAAAATATTTTCCTTTTAAAACATTCCCAATTTCTAAGTCTTATACTGTTTAACAGTCCTGGACTGCAAACTCAATTTTTAGGATTTTTTTGCTGGATTGGTTTAGCTAGGGAGAAATTTCTTAGGGTCACATTGCCAGTTATACTGAGAAACTGACTGAAAATCTAACAAGCAGCACTTCTGTGAATTTGTTTGATTAAAATTATATATAGTTATTACTGCTGACTGCTCTGTAGACATAAGACTAAATTCAAGAAACATTACTAAACTTGCAAAAGCCAAGTATAGGAAAGAGCAGAATTAAGGTTTGCTGTTGATACACACAAAAGCAAAATTTTTGGCCACATGATTAACCCTGTTCTCCAAGAATCCTGCCTCCATTAGGGTGCAAAAAGGCCACTCCTCAGTTAATCATCGTCTTTCCCATATATTATTTTTTAATCATTTTTCATCGTGTTGGCCTGAGACAGACTTATAGAACACTATTAAAACTTTACTCTTAGGACTGAGTGATAAATTTCCATGTGAACTTTTCCACAGCACTCACAAGAACAGCAATGGTGTAAAGGGTTGACATTCATGAATTGATTTCACAATACCATTATAATTGATACGCCTTTACAGATGAGGAATTTAAGCCCAGAGAAAATTAACAGCAAAAATACCCACTCATTTTGGATGATCAATTTGAAATATTAAGGACTGGATTTTTCAAAATACATATAAATGGATTTTAGTATGTTCAAGATGCAACGCCTACTGACTTCAGTTGCAGGTTTGATTGCTCAGCTTTGAGTGCTCAATATTGCTGAAAAGCACACTGCAAATGCTAAGTCAAAAGCCTAGGAAAAAAGCAACCTCTTATTAGTAAGAACATGTAAAAACCGTGCTTTAAATAACCTGTCTACCACTGTATAAGAGCACACTGGAAACTGAGAGAGAGAATGCACTGCCCAGGGCAACGTGCAATGCTTTCACCAGGCACCATCTATTCTTTCCCTGCTACTGAACATCTTCGGTTGGACCAGATGATCCTTGAGGTCCCTTCCAACCTGGCATTCTATGATCCTATGATTCCATGATTCTTGACACACGTCCCAATACCTGTAAGAAAACCGTAACTCCCCAGCTGAAGTACATACACCCTCTACCTGGAAAGGGGGGCAGAGGGAGCTATGTGTGAAAAATATGTGACTGTGCTACTAAAGACTAATATAATGCAGTAATAACCAGTTTCTTAAATTTCCTACCTTCATAGCATTTGTCTTTATGACAAAAAGAAATTGTTAAAGGTTCATTTGTGTCTGATTTCCTAGGTTACATAGCGGGAAAAGATAAAAATATCAATTCAGTAGCATAATATGGTATCTGTATATGTCTTTTGGGTTAGAATCTTCAATTTTCACTGCACAGCTGTTTGCCACTTGAGCTAATCGCAAAGAAAACTGTCGCTGGGGATCAGGGTAGGGACACAAAAAGGGGGTGAGGGTAACAGATGCAGCATGGAAATAGGTAATGCCAGTAATTAATGTTAGAGGTGCTCTGGAAGGGCATGAAAAGTAGCAGAGCAGAGGTGGTGTGGCAGGGGACTGGCTCGTGGGTAGCCAGAAATGTTATCCATGCCGCTGAAGGTGCCCACAAAACCATCTGTGGGATACAAACTGTATTTCAGGAATAAAACCTATTGCTAAGAAATCTCTGGTCATATTCTGTCCATTCAGGAACTAGTGAGTTTTATGGTCACTACAAAGCCAGCTACAAAGTCTACCCAAGAAAAGTAATTTTGTGGTTGGCTTCACTTTTCATAAAGCTGAGCAATACTATACTCAACTAGAGAAGACAGCTCGCAGCGTTTCTGAGGGTATGACAGGGAAACCAAAGGAAAATGTGGCAGAACACTATAGGGGTGTTGTGTATAAAGACAGTGAAATCCTTTGACAGAAAGACTGGCAAACCCACCTTCTCAGGGGCTAAAGAGGAAGTGGGCAGAGGACTTCAGGTTGCATGGACACTGATGTGGAAAGGATGGTTGGGGTGTCAGCTGAGATGGGAGGAGAACGGGATAAAAAAGGAGGAAGAGTGTAGAAAAAATACGGAGAGGCTTAAGTGAAGGATACACAGGACACAGATATTTACATGCTTAACTTTTTCTAGATCAAAAACCTGAAATGGCTGAAGCACGCCAAATTGAAGCCTCCTCCCCTACCCCTTTTTAATAATATTTGTGGCCTGTTGTTCTTGCACTGTTTTCTGACGCTGCACAACTCTTAGGGACTCTGGTTAATGGGAGATTAGTTTTGTTGGTTGTTGTAACATTTCTCAGAGGCAAATTCCCTCCTTGTGAACCTTACAATACAAATCAGATTTAAACTGCTGTTGTCCATTTGAAAAAGAGAAAAAGAGCATAATTCCTCAGTAAAATCCTTCACAAAATATTTAATGTTGGAAACACATTTCATATAACCCATCAAATACATTTCAATTTTTAAATCTCCTTGAATGAAGTCAAAAACATCTGTCACACGCTGGGAGATACGTAAATGATCAATTAAAAAATCTGTCCATATCCTTCCTCATTCTTTAGTCATGACATTGCTCAATTTTTGAGTTTATTTAGCTGTCAATAAGTGATGGTGCTGTAGGACAAGAAGCCAGTAACAGCTGCAGTGTAATCATAAAATATGTATAACAAATAATATTTATCACAGATCTGTTTGGGCAGAAAATTAGCAAAAACCAAGCAGGTCTAGTGAGCACTAGGATAACTGGGACCACCAGTGTAGAAGGCACCACCATAATACAGTAAGATAAAGAGAATTGTGGCTGGAAAACTTAGTTTCTTCTCAGTTAAAAAATGTGGGAATAAAAACTGTAAATTAACTTTGTTCTACTTGATTCATGGGAAAAGTGGCTCCATGTAACAGGTTGGAAAAACATTTTCATCTGCAGTTAAGGAAATTATTTTAGCAAAGACCAGAGGTAGTGAGGGCAGAAACCCTGTTTTCCCCTGGAGTCCGTTCAGGCGTGTCTTTGGGCAACTAGTTTTTGCTGCTTCCTCTGGGTCTGCTGGGGTGATTTTCTGGAGTGCCATCAGCACACAGAAGCTCCTCCGCGGCCGGCAGGGCGAGGGGCAAGGCAGGCTGGGGCTCGAAGTTACCAGACAATGGTGCTCTGCCAAAGGTAAGGGTTTTACAGGAGCAATGCTGGGAGACTTCTGGCTTAAACAGAGATCAAATCTTTTGTAGTCTGGAATATTCTTCACCAGAAGGGCTATCTTCTTCACCAAAATGGTTATTTCTTCACCAAAAGGGTTATTAAGCATTGGAACAGGCTGCCCAGGGAAGTGGCTGAGTCACCATCCCTGGAGGTATTTAAAAGATGTGTAGATGTAATGCTTAGGGCCATGGCTTAGTGGTGGACTTGGCAGTGCCAGGTTTACAGTTGGACTCAATGATCTTAAGGGTCTTTTCGAACCCAAATGGTTCTATGATTCTATTAGACTAAATTTGATTTTTAATTAAAACTGAAGACTGTTACAACTAATCCTTGAATTAATGTTAATAGTAAAATCAAGCCAATATGCCAAACTCTTACTTCATTCTCATCAGGCACAAATTCCATGTAATTTAAGCCAGCTCTATAGCTTTCTAAATATAATACACATTTTTCCAAGACAATGGAATTCTGAAAACTAGTTTTTGTATAATGACCATAAGGGTTGTACCAAAATGACCTCCATTTGGAGCACAGTGATCTGTGCTTTGCTTCCATCTCACTTTGCTATCACCAGTATTAGCAAGCACAACAGAATCATTGTTGACATAAAACAAGGGCTGCAGCTTTCGTTTAAATAAAAAACTATGAGTTCATGGCATAAACTGAAACCTGCTTAGTGAGGTTTTATCATTCTCTGAATTGAACATGCACATCTCCTTGTCAAAGTGAGTTTGAGCTCTCAACTGCTTTTCAACAGAGTGTTCATTTAGCTCTTCAGCTCTCCAAAAACCCCAAACTTGGTGTAAAACATCACTAGATCAGTGATAGTAGTTTTTACACTTTTTGCAAATATGTTCGTTTATGGAAAAAAACCAGATATAATGGACCAGGGAATCTGCAATTTCTATACCCCCGTTTATATCAGGAGAGACTTAGGCATACTCTTCCCCAGTTTGGGATTTTTGCCCAAGAACAAGTTCCAGTGAGCTTTGTCATTGGACCTAATTTTAGCTTCTGAGGTCAATGTCTTCAGTGGGCTTTGTGTCATGTCCCCAATACACCTGATTCTTGTCATGATATAAAGTATAAGCTGCACATTTCCCGTACTAGGAAACATGTCTATCTGAGTAAAGGTATATGATCAGACTTCCTGGTGAACAAACGTGTACTCTAAAGCACTCTGCTTGGGTACAAATATCTCTTGTAGGATTTTAATAAAAAATGTCCAATAAAGTTGTAATGTAGATAAAGTGCATATTCACTGTGTTTTTTATCAACCAGGGTTTTAATTTTTAAAGAAGAAATCCAATAATCTTCATATAAAACTGCTATTGTTATGAAGCCAAAACTCTTGACAAAGTATTTAGCTCAAAATCAAGGAAACTAGGTGACTGTATATGAAGTTCACAAAGAAAGGAAAAAGTGTCTTTAGACGTGAATGAGTGGAGGATGCACTACATTTGTAATACTATATATCCCTCCGTTGATATTTACAAAAACAGTTAAATACAGAAGAAGTGAACTACTAGAGTTTGTAGAAATATAAGTTTATCTAACATTTGATCACAGGATATTCCTGTCAAAATGCATAGAACATCTATTTTTCATCAAGTGCATGGATAACAAATGCATGCTTATGAAAACTGCACTCAGATACCAAACAAATGCACTATTAATGGGAAGACATTCTTCAGCTGATTGAAAGCTTAAGTTAGTTTTAATACCAAGTACATTTAAATATTACATACAAACTTTCCCTATTAACTGCAAGGCATCATAATGAACTGAAAAATAATGCATCAGCAGTGCCTCAACACAATGCATTTTTAAAGAGATGTGTAACAGCTTCTGTATAAACTTTGGTTCAGAACCTGCCCAGCCTTACTTGTTAAAAAGAATGCATAATGTATATATTAATTAATAAAATGTGACAATATATATGTAATCAATGCCCATGTTTTATATACAGATTATGTATAGCACTCATTTTTGTCAGTTGCTAAAAGTTTATAGCTCCACTCATAAAACAAGGTGAGACTACCTGAGTAAAAGCTTTTAGGCTCCTTTCTTGAAATAAAAACATCTGACAATACAACAGAAATACCTTTAAATTTAGCAGTATAAAACCAACCCATATTTCCACAGTGACAATCAAATATAACTCATGCTGTTTCTTACCTACAAGCAGAAAATATATTTTGCACTGTAAGTCCCAAAAGAAGTTGGTTAAAGGGCTCCATGAAAGCATCCTGTCCCACACAAATCCCACCTTTTTCTCAGCGCTAAACCAAGGCTCGGACCTGCAGCTGCTGGTTTATTTGCTAGGGAAATCAGCAATGAGTTAACAGGCCCTATCCTGTCCCCTGCCTTATGTGATTTGAGTATGTGTATACAAAGAACAAAGGGAGTGGAGCACCTGTTAGATGAGCACCCATATTCATTGCCTCCGACTTTATCGTAACCCTTCCCTGGCAGTCACAGCAAGTATGACATAGAATGTAATAAATGGGGCACAGAATACAAAGTACGTTCAATTAATAAAATAAGTGAACGCCCCAACATACAGGTTATATAGGTATTAACATCCTTTAGCTACAGTTTCATAAAAAATACCGTGCTGCTAGATGGTTCTGCTTATTTCAAAGTACCATTCAGATTTTTTTTTCAGATCTTTTCCAGTGACAGCCTCTCCTTTTGTTATAAAAATCATAAGAGCAAGAGCTTGCTTAAATTTTTTTCTAGCACTTTTGAGCCCATAACTTTTCTGTATTTTTTTCCTTAACATAAGCATAACTTGGTAATGATTTTGTCTCCTTTCTCTATGTAATGTGAAGTGTCTATCAGGCATCTTCTAACAAAGAATCCTGTGGCTAGAGTGGACAGCTTGCTACAGTTGTTGAGTTAGCTGCTGATTACTGTTTATTCTGCATTAACTTACATAATTTTAATTAATATTAATGTCTGATTTGGATTTTGTCCAAGGCTGTCACTCACTGTACAAATCCAATCAGCAGCAAACCAGGCAACCCTCCCACAGTTGCATGTGCAGTAACAGTTTGCAACAGCAAATATTTGCATCGACAGGGATGGTTTATCCATAGAAAAACACACTAAATTTTCGCTATACAGCACTTAGGCAGACTATTATGGATTAACAAATATTAGGCTAGACTGTATCCTGCCTTGCGCAGGAGGGACTAGTAGCAAGGAATTGCATCCCCCTCACTCCAAGGGTCCTGCAAGGCGCTAAGCCCGCACCAGAAGGTCGGAACACTCATTTTTTTTACTTAAAGGAGGTGAAATAGCCAGATTCTTCCAGAATTCTTAGCAGCGCTGTATAATCAAATGTAAGAAACATGAGGGTTATTTCAGGTTAACAAAAATGTAAGTACAGTGGTCCCACCAGAAATAATGTCAGCACCTGACATGAGCCAGTAGATGAAGAGAGTATTTTTGCATATTCCCAATGGCTTCCCAGGTCCACTGTCCGGACCCTCCTGAACACTGCTGTTTATAACCTGCTTAATCCACTTAACTGCAGGCTAGATATATCAAATTGCAACCTTTTATAAAACTTGAGTTAGAAATTATTATCTACTTGGTTTCAACATGTAATAAAATATTGGTCACAGGTTCCAATTAATTTCTAACTTAAATGAATGGGAGCTTTCACATTGGGATAAAGTCTGTGTTGGTGTTTTAAATGCTCTATGTGGGCAAATAAAATATAAAAAAATAGCAGATTAGCAAAATTATATTTTTGAAGTATGTCCCCCTATTTCCAGCATTTGGATATACTCTTGACGCTATTAATACGCTGCAATTTTTTACACTGAATAACTTACACAGATAAAGTGGATGCTAAAAAAAGTACATTATTTTTTCTACAGAATTCTAGCCTGTACTGGTTGTTAAATGGCATTTAGACTTAATCAAACCTCACTCATTTCTAATAAAAGCAACTACATTAAAGCAACTTTATTTGCAGCAGTAACATTCTGAATACTTTCAGTATTTCTGCAAATTTTAGTTATTTTATTACTAACAAGTAACTTTGTTACATGCTAAACTTGTTAGAGGTTTTCCACAGAAATAACTACGGATTATATGGTAGCCAGAAGTAATGAATTCTTGCTAAAGAATGCAGGGAGGGGGCAACCAGTCCCAATCTTCCCTTCATCACTGTGTCGATTCAAACGGAGAGCAGTATGCCCGCTTTTACCTGTCATACCCTGCAACAAGTTATCGGCCAGCTGCGGGGCTAAATAATAATGGGATTAGGAAACATGTGCCGAGCTGATCTACATGCAGCCTCCAGTAATTCCAAAAGGAAAGACAACCTTTTCTGCAGGTATTACTATGCTGCAGTGGATGTGTTGGTAGCCTTATTATTAAATGTCGTCTCCAGTTAAGCAAAGATTATAGGATAAATTCTTCCTTTTTTTGTATTGGTTACCAGCTTTTTTTTTTTTTTTTAGTTGAGATCTATACAACCGAAGTACAGAGACACGCAAGCCTGTTTTGGTGGTGCAGAACTGCATCACCCATGAACAGGCCAGACGCCCTTGCATGTAATGCCCAAAACAACCCGAGGCAAACAGAAAATGGTCGTTATCCAAGTGTATTTTCTAGCTAGTCTGTCTCTTTAGACAGAGCCTCGTTTTGTCTTCTCAGATAATTGCTTTCAAAGTCTAAACGAGCAAACCTCCATGTTCAAATGTTCAATACTCAAATACTCGATGTTTACATCCCCCAAACCCCAGAGAAACCCTCGGCCTACTGGGCCACCAGTGCCAGTCGAGGCGTTCGTCGATATAAACGTAAGGAAGAGGCCAAGGCAGAGCACGGGGTCTGGTGACACGAGTTTAGCAGTGCTTTCACATAGCGGGCTGCCGAACTACGCGCTCCTTCCCCGGCTCTGGAGGGGTGCCAGAGCCGCACCGCAGCCGCCGTCCCGCCGGCCAGAGCCTTTCCTCCTCCGCGGCCCAGTTCCGCCTCCCGGGGCGGAGGCGCTTCCCGCAGCCACCGCGGCGGCTGGCTCCCGCTCCCCGCAACGGGCCAGCCCCGCGTCTCCTCACGACGGCGCCCGTGGCGTGGCGCGGCGTGGCGCGGCGTGGCGTGGCGCGGCCGGGCCCGCGCCTCGCTCCCCCTCCCGGCGCCCCGACCCGGCCGCCCCCGCGCCTCGCAGACGGAAGCCGCCTCCAGGCCGCCGCGGCGGAAGCAGCCACCCCACGCCGCTCCTTTCTCGGGTGCCCGCCCTCCCGGCCGTGCTGACGGGGGTTGTAGTCGGGCGCCGCCGCCTGAGGACTACCGGTCCCAGGGAGCAGCGGGCGGGCTCTGTCAGGTGGCATCCAACATGGCTTCCCCGTGCCCGCTGGGGCTGGAGCCCGCGGCCGTGGGGAGCTGCTGAGCGCTTTCGGGGCGGCGGTACCGGTACTGGTACCATCATGCAGAAGATCAAGTCGCTGATGACCCGCCAGGTGAGCGGCTCGCCTCGGGAGGGCAGCGGGACGTGCCGGGCTCTCCCCGGGGTGCCGTGCCTGGACCCGGCGGCGAGGGGGGTGCCGGAGGCCGGGGCAGGCGTGTGCGGCCGTGCCCGGGCACCCTGATGGGCCTCCGGGGCGCGGGCATGGCCCTCAGTCCTGCTTGCGGGGAGAGGGAAGCCTTAGTGTGTATTGGCTCTTCATACGCATGCATCCAGCTTTTTTTTTTTTTTTCTCTTTAAATCAAGAAATGGAAGCATGCACAGGTGCCAGCACGTAGCTTGTGCGATAACAGACAAATCGGTGTTAAAGATGATACGAGTGGTCTGTGTCAGTTCCCTTTTTTCACATATAATTCTGGAGCGCTGGGCCGTGGTGCCCTATCAGACATGGCTTTGTCTGATAGCAAACGCTTTTGATCCACAGGGAGGGAGGCAAGGCTGTGGAGGTGCCGGGGAAGTATTTGGGTGCGCACATATTGAATGTGTGCTAGAGTACTTAATGTGTTTCTGTTAGCCCACTTCACTGTGTACCAGTTGTCTCTAAGGTTATGTAAATCAAGTCTACGTTTAGACCAGTATTTCTAAGGTTGCGAGCCTTTCTAAAGGAGGGTATTAGAAGCGCATTCGAGTCATTCACGGATACGAAATACCTCTAAAAAGAAGCCTGTTTGCCCATGTGTCTAAATTTGAGAACTTAAAAAAATCACTTGAGTCACCCACCTCATCAGATATTCTAGATAGTTATAGAAAATGATGGGAAAGTCAGAAACTGAACTTTGTTTTTTTCTAAACTGTGTCCTCAGAGTTGTGATATTTATGCAGGAGATAGGGCTTAAAAATCGACATCAGCATGGAAGCTGAATATCCAGAATAATGTTCTGCTCCCCTTCAGTATAGGGGTAAATGATCAGTTTTCAGCTTGACTAAGAGGATTTGTGGGAAGCCTGCCCAGCGCTGAAATGCTGTGGTCTGAAAATGATTCTACTTATGCAATTTTCAGCCGTTGGGAAGGATTAAGTTCCATTTAGCATTTGATAAGTGGAACTTTTTACTGCTTCTGAAGATAAGCTGCTAGTACTGCAGATTTTTGAGAGGATGTGTGGAAGATTTCATGTGAAGTATGAGAAGCTGCAGCAGTTGCTTTGGTTGTTTGTTACCTTGAATTTCTGATGCATAGAGGTGAGTCACCTTTGGTGGTGGTGTCTGGAAAGGGAGGCTGTTTTGAAATGATGTGCAAGGAAATCTGAGAATCAAAACCAAAATGAAGAAGTTGTGCATCCTAGGAAGATGAAACAACTGTAAAATGTAGTAGTTACCACAAAAGCGATGAACTTGCAAAACACTTTATCAGTTTCAAAGGATAAATACAAATTTTTCTCATCATAAACTGACATAGTAATTGCATAGGTCCTTTTGTTTCAAAGAAAGTGTAGGTACCCAGGGCCTGAAAGGGCCTCGGAAACAGTACTGTCAGCATCCACCGCAAGAGTAGGACGGAAGTCTGCCTGAAACTCGTGGCTCACATGAACACCCTGAAGTCTCAAGGGAAGCTGGAGTCAGAACCATATCTGAAACTTGAATGTTTAGATTCACCTCTGCCTAGGGAGCTGGCAGAAAATGCGCTAAGCAGCATGTTCTGTGGTATTGCTTTGTAAAATTGTGAATGTGTTGGATATTCAGCAAACACATACTCAGCTGGTTAATTGATGCTTCCTGTACAAAGCTTCAGTCTATTAGAGTATATTCTGTTTGCGTGGCTTTATGTGTTTTAAAGAGTAATGATTATATAAAACAGCTAATGTGGATTATGCATAAGGAATACCAGTCCTAATAGTGTTATGTGGTAAATTGACAAATATGCCATCAAGCAAAGATAATATAATTTTGCTACAGAATAGGTGGCACGTAACTTGAATTCGATTATTTGATTCCATTAAACCATTAAGTTAGTGGAACAAAGTAGGTTATGTTTTTTGGGCACGTGAATTTTTAAATTTAAAATAACATCTGGAAGTTGAGAGGAGGATATAAGTGAACTTTATGAAGGGAATGTTAGTGAACGGTACTGAAAAGGTACCTATTGCAGCATAAAGTTGGAAACGCTTATATGTTCGAGGAGCATAATTCATATACCAATGGTCTTGCTTAACTGTTTATAGAATAAGGTCTTAGCCTTCCAGCCTTATGTCAGTGTAATTTATTAAAGGACTTGTAGGTATATATTCAACACCAGGTAAGATTTGTGCAGTTTGATTGCAAGATACATAAAGTAATCAATCTTAATTGACTATTAAAATTCTTTTAAAGGGTCTAAGAAGTCCTCAGGAGAGTGTTCATGACCTCAGTCCTATTGAAAGCTTTCGGATTCCTAGTAAGGTATGATACACAGTCCTTTCACTCCCACTCCCTTCATTATTAGTTTTTCATTTTATAGTTAGATGACACTTAGTTGTTTGTTTTTTTTTTTTTAAATACCAGGTTTGCTGTTGTTCTTTTTGAGTTTTATTTTTTCTTTTTTCTGAAAATCTTTCAAAATATTTTTATGAGCAAATTAAGAGCTGTGAGGCAAAACAGTTCACTGACTCAGAATGAACTTGCATTAAAATTTCTTTCTTGGAACTTTTGAGTTGTCACTGGATGCTGATCTTAATATTATCCAGGTTTCCTGCTGGGATGAAGAAAAAAAAAGGAAAAAGAAAAGTGCCTATTTTTAGTTTGGAAAGTAGATGCTATATGGGTAGCCTCTATAGTTCTAATCTTGATATTTAGTCTCTTCATGGTTTTGATGGTGCTGTAAGTACATTTTGTAGTTTCATGGTTTTAATCTTCAGCATATATAATTAACTTCACATTCTACTTTAAATGTTACAGCTTTAGAATAATAAGATTTTTGGCTTTTTTGGGGGTCTCACTACTTAAATGATACCAGCTCACTCTTGTCTCATAAATCATGCTGAATAATCTGGGTGGGAGAGAACAATTGTCACAATATTTGACTGCTCCTTATACACTGTTGATCGGAGTGGATGATTCACAAGACTTGCTGTGGATGCTGTTTATTATTTTCCCCTAATTTGGACTTTGCCTTTAACCAATGAGGTATTTAAGTTGCTGACTTGAATTTGGATGCCTTATTTTACAGTAGTTTAAAAAAACCACCCACAAACCAAAAAACCCCTTGTGTTTCTTTGTCTCTATATAAATACTGTGTAATATGTTGCTTGTGCTGAGGCAGACTAGAAAATCAGTGTTACTGTATATTTAAAAAATTGAGTAACAGTCTCTGAATTGGTACATAATACTCCGTTAAACAGGGGCCAATATATTGATTTCAAAGAGCAAGAGTATTCAGTTGCAGTGATGTTGAAAGAACTGTCTCATCTCCACAGCTTAGATTTCAAACTTGCAGATTCCTGCCGCCCACTGAGCATCCAGTTTCAAGCTGTCTTTTTTGCCAAGTTGACTATCCAGGTAAAAGTATATGTAGGGTATCTTGGCTGGATTTCCATTCTATAATAGTTAGATGTTATGTGACTGGTAACCCTACACCTTCTATCAATAACAATGGGAAAACAAATACTTCTCAATAATTTGTATTTTTTTCATACATTTATGTCAAACATTTGTAATATGAGAACATTATCTGCAGCTGTTCTGCAAACAGAATCTCATTGCAGTTATGAAGTCTGTGCCTGAAAAGCCAAGATTGCATCGACACTAGAACTTTTTACCTGATTATTTTTTTAAAAGTTGATAAAATTAGAGTGTTATTCTCTTCTGTGCCACAGAATAAAACTTTTATATTTTTTCAGTCTTTTAATATGTTCTTTTTTCCTTGCAAAATGTTTCAGGTGAGTAGTTCTCAAAATAACTACTATACTCAGAATATACATTGTATATTCAGAATGTAGGTTCTGAGTTGCTCACGTTAACTTTTACCTTTTCAACAAGCTGTACTGAGTCTCTGAAACTCTTAAATTTGCGTGGTTACCTGATTATCTGGACAATGCTCTTAGTCATATGGTTTACTTTTAGGTAGTTCTGTGAGGAGCAGGGAGTTGGACTCGATGATCCTTATGGGTCCCTTCCAGCTTGAGATATTCTGTGATTCTAAGAGAATATTGAAAAAAACTTCTGTGTTTTAATCAGTTTAACTCCTGGCTATGGTCCCAAGCCATTTGTCACAGTAACTTTACTTTCAGCCCTTTTCTTTTAGAGGAAGGATTTATATTGTCATGCCTCCTTAACTTTGCTAAAACCTTCACTGTATGATTTTGCTTTTGAAATGATGAGACATCAGATGAGGCACTGTAATATGTCTCCTGTCACTGTAAGCATAGATTTGGATACCCTTTCTTGAAAAGAGGAATTTTGCAGGGTGGGGAGGGGGAGAAGTCTGTGTTTGTGGTATAAGTAACCGTCAAGGAGATTAGGTTTACAGTATTGCACAGAAGTTGAAAGTCATTGAGCTTTTGGATATTGGTATTTGTTTTGAACTGAAGCTGTATTCAATGCCGTGACATTGTACTGATGTCACAAATCAGAATTGCATTATAATTATAGGATCAAGCAGCTTTGCTGGATAATTGAGGCTAATGCCTCTCAATAATTATTTTATAATAATGGACAAGTTTGGTAAAGGGAATTCACTTTTGAATGCAAAAGTAAAGGCTAAAGAAAAGGTGCAGATTTTTAAAGGCAATGAGTAAAAGCGTAACTTCATACTGTTGCAGGCTGCTATTTGGAAGCATGTTGTTCTCCGCTGCCACATTTTAGTAACTGTTTTTGTTTATATCTTGAATAACAAAAGTCTCAAGCTCACCAGCCAAATCCTGTTTTGATGATAGAATGGTTATGTTGCTGCACTTCCATCATTGCACCTCCACATTCAAAGCAGTATCCAGATTGATTTAGGGCAAGTGTTACTGTAAGTTTCAAAAGCTGAGTTAAAGCTATAGAGAGGCATACAGAATGAAAGGCTGCAGAGCCAGCATGAATTACTGGAATGAGCACAAGCCGTTGCTAGATAATGCTAACTCTAGGGACAAACCCATGTTTTTGAAATGAGGGACTGTCACACTAGTTTGGAGGTCAAATGGGAAATATGGAGCACAGGAAGAATATGTTGACGTTGCATCCCTTGAGGGGAAAAGCAGCAAAATTCATTTGGGTCTTGATATCTGGAAGTTGTTGTTTTGCTGACTGGTGGCTTGCTGGCAAGCACATTAAAGTGATGACTGTGCTCCTCAATTTTTTATTTTTTGTTTTTAGACAATGAAATTATTTGGTACCTGAATATTTTACTGAATACCTCCGAGTGTATGCACTCACACTAACTAGCACTCCAATAAGTTCTGCAACTATCTTGAAAAATTTCAGTTTGCTTCTGTCATATGAAGGCAGATTACCAAAATACTTGCTTTACTTTCTGTTATAATACAGACTCATACCACCAACTCGGTCTCACAGAGAAATACATGTATAATAGTTTAAGTCTGGGATATAGTCTGTAGATAAGGCAAATTTGAACTGCAAGGCTGGATTTCTAGAAGAGAAAGTTGCCTGCAGAGGGATTTCATATCTTTTTTGATTGAGATACCTTACTTCGTCTGTGTGCCCTCATCGCCCTGGGGAACTGTAATTCTTTTTGAACCATTCTGTTATTGTCAGCTTTGTTGTTCCCCAAGCTGATAACAGTTTTGCTTAGTAGATTCTGTCACGAAAGGGTGAGATAGGTATTTTGTACACTTGAATTCAAGTGTGTGGGGTTAATAATGAGTTGACTTTGAATTAGGTTATGTTTATCTTGATGATAATCAGCTCGTACGCAGTACACAAATATTAGTTGACTTTGTGGCTTATGGTGGTAAACAACACTGAAAGTTTATTTTTTAATGCTTTTCCTATAGATAATAGAAGTGTGGCTTTCTTACTCTGTGTGGGTTTCTGTTTCCCCAACAGTAGCTGAGTGCTTTTCAGGAGTGCATTAAGCGGTGGTGTGACTAATATCTGTTCTATGGATCAGGCTTTGTTGTTCTCTCCACCAGGAGAATTGTTTTCACAGTGTAGTGTTTGTTTTGATGGAGTGAGGGCTTTTTAATAAGTACTCTGTGTACATACTGAAGAAGGAAAGATCAAAAGAAGGTTCTGGGCATTTTGTGTGAAAGATAAAGGAATGCCANATATATTAAAATACTTTTATACATTATTTCATGGTGGTAGGATGTTGCAATGTACCTGCTGATTGAATCTGTTGAGCAGGGCCCTCATCCTGGTATTTAGGATTAGCTTTTATCGTAGGTGTTATTGAAGTTCAGAATGAGGTGTTATCCAAGTTCAGAATGGAGGGATATAAAATGACAGCATGGTCATTGGTGTGCTTTTGGCTCATGACAAAGGGAGGGAGGCTGTGTCCAAATGAGTACAGTGCACACTTGGCCCCTGGCACTCTCTGTGTAGGGGTGCATAGGTTATTGATGACCTTCAGTTTCTCATTAGATTAGAAACTTTATAGGTTTTTTTTTTTCTCTGAGTAATATCAGTTAACTTTTTTCAATGTCTTTGCTTCCCAAGGCTTTCCATTGATAGCGACTGGAATGCAGGTGGTGTTTTTTTCAACCCTATACCAGTAATGCTTCATTCCACAGAGCAATATTGGTTTTGGTGTTACAGGCAGTGTAGAATACAAGGAGAGTGGGAGTGTGATGCACTGGGAAATAGCTGGGTAAGTCATCTAAAACTTGCTGAACTGCATTTCAGATGAGTCTGCAATGAAATGACTCTTCTGAAATATATTTCAAGGAATTGCCACAGGCTCGTAGGCCTGTAAACATCTATTTCAATAGAACAGGAAGGCAAATGATGTGAGAAGTGTGTGGACACAAACACTGTGTTTTATTTAGCAATGGCTTCTTCAAGTATGCAAAGCTGTCAGACAGATACTTTTTTTTCTTTTTTCCTTCTCTCCCCAGAAACTGTCTTTCACTGATCTATTTAGGTTGCATTATGAAAGAGAGACCTGCTGCTTAGGGTTGCACTAATCGTAACCTGAAAGGAAGTATGTTTGACAGGATAAATTGTCTTTCTGTGAAAGCATGATCCAAAGTACTGGCAAAAAAAAAAAAATTGCACATTTGGCACCACAAGTGATGCAAGTTTTATGTAGGAGGTGAAGTCTCTTGCTGAACAAAACTTTGCAAAAATGAGTAGCCCATGAAACAGCATCTTAGATGGCTGTGATGGCCCATTATTCCTTGGAGAGTTCCCACTGCTGAACGTGTTTATTAACCTGGGCAGGTGGTTTGAAATGAATAATATGGGGTCCACCTTGCCAATGTGCTGCTCTTCCTGATCTCCTGTGTATCTAATTGATTCAGTTTACCAATGGAGAAGTTCTCTGCATGGTCATCATCATATGATTCCCTCTGTCCCAATTTTGTATAGTTTTTTCTATTCTGAATAGCACTTGGAATTGCTGAATTTACATAAAATTTATGTAAAATTTACTGACAACTGTGTTTTAATGTTGACTTTTTTTTTAAAGGTAGATATTTAAGTGGCAATAGTTAGAAAAGTTTTGATGTGGAATAGTGCCTTGAGGGATTTAATAGCACTTCTCTCTCTACCTCTGCAAAGTGTGAGTACTAGCTCCACAGTGCTAAATCTGGCCTTCCCTGAGGCCCCTGAAGCTATGGGCTTCATATGTATATAGTAAAATTTTTTTGTATCTCTAATTGAAGGGATGAGGAAAATTGAATATCAGCAAATAAACTTTACCCGAGGACATTTGCTTCTTTCAGTGGTGAGTGAATAGATTGGCCTTCAGCATGTCAGTTATTTGAAGCTAGTGGAGCATGATGCACTGGAAGCTGCAGTTTATCATGGCATAGTCTGGTGGCAGATAGTGTAATTTATATGGGAGCTTAAGTTTATCCTGGAGAGTTGTTGTCACTAGACTGCTTTTCTAGAAGGAATCAACAAGATAAAGAAAAACCCTGTCCATTTAATAAATATTTTCCTAGGTAGTGTTTTGGCAAGTGTTGGAGATGAATGATCTTTCTGAGACAGGATAAAATGGTTTCTTAGTAATTTTCCTAGCCATTATCAACATCAGCTTTATTTTTGTGCTGAAAAATGTGGTCTTCTACAAAGACAAAAAGGTCATTGATTAGGTTTCATTGAAATGCTAATATTAAAAACAACCCTCCCAATTTATTATCATGTGGCTCTAAATCCAGAATATGTGTCCGCTATGGCTTCTTAATAGATCTTCAGGGTATGCCAATCACCATTGACCTATGGCAATCACATATCACTTCACCAATATGACAAGATATCAATACTCTAGAAATTCAAATGATCCTAAAGACTTCTTCTTGGGTTTAGTTTTTCTTCTTTTTTCTTTTAACAAACAACCATGCAGGAACTTGTAGCCAAATATCAGATGATAAAATAGGTGATTCCATTTGCAATGGTCTGGTGGACAAATGAAGCTGCCCCTGGTGCCTGTCTTGGATAATTTTTCATTTTAGTTTCATATAGCTAACACTTAATATACTGTAAGACGTTAAGCTAATTTATAGAGGGATGTACAGTATAAAGCTGCCATTTGTTAGGGAGTCCAGAGGGGAATAATTTTTTGTTTGTTTGTTTTAAAGGACCGGAATACATATGGTTAGATAATAATTCATTTGTAAATTAAATTATTGCAAGAGCAGTATGCCATTGAATCTGAATGTGTGCATCCTTTGCCAATCTATGCACCCTCATGTGATGGAAACTTCAAAACCATAGATTAAAAACTTGAAACAGACTCTAAAGGGACTATTTTTCAAGAATCTTTTCATTCTCATCCCTCATAACCTGCCCTCCTCTCCTCTGCTCATGCTCTTAGTAAAGCTGAAACATGAGGTGGAAAGGTGTCACCGCTGGGTGAGTTGTGTGGCTGGAGCCGAAGGGACAGGTCTGCCTGCGTGGAGTCCCACCTGCTCTTTGGTGCCGGCGTGGTGCCACAGGCTCTTCCCTACTGGCTTCCTGCAAACTTGTGCTGGTACCATCTCCTGTCAGTGCCACGCAGCTAACCTTACAGCCTTTGCTGTTGTCTGAGCAAGGTGCTGTTGCGGCTTGTGGGGTTGCGGACGTGTGCTCGCTTAAGAGCTGGACTGCGCTCAAAACCACTTTTTAAGAGTTTGTCTAAAGAATAGCATTATTTTGCTTTGTTATTGTTTTTATTGTTGTTATATTGTTATTTATGTGTATGACTTCCTTATTTCTCTCACGTCTGTTGGTGCACTCCTTCGTCCATGCCTTCCCTTGCACGGCCTCCTGCCGGGTGCGTGCGTGGTTGGGAGGTAGGTTGCTGCACTCACCCCGCGGTGCGAGGCAGGTTTCTCCACCTCGCTGCACGTCAGCCAGCCCCCGCCGGAAAGCGCTGGTGGCAGTGACCGAATCAGGCGTTTTCAGGCGGTCCGTCTTTGGAGGTCTGAGGCGCTTGGAGCCTCACGGGAGAGGAAGAAGGTGGCTCTTCGGTGGCTTTGCTTCGGGTTACCCTCTGCACCACCTCGGCTCGAAGCCGCCTTCCAGCTGCGGCTTCGCCCGGGCTCCAGCGGGTGGCGCCCGAGCACCGCGCGGGGGCAGCGGCCGGGGGCAGCGGCCGGGGGCCGGGGCCGGGGCNGCGTTCCGGCCGCCCTCTCTTTTGGCCTCGATTGTGCCCGCTTGTGTTACCGAGGGGTTCCTGCCGCTCGGGGACACCAAATCCGGTTGAAATCCGGTTTTCTCTGCATCGGAGCCCTTGCTTTTTGCCCCCCCCCCCC
>VYZW01028506.1:92510-104270 GCA_013401315.1 Balaeniceps rex
TAATTTCTCCAAAAAAGTGTATAAAGTTAGAAATTGTACCTGGAAATCAGCCCCTCTCTATTCTGAAGTCAGATTTCAAAGGTGCTTTTTGCTTTCGTTTTAGTTCCATAAAACTTGTGTGTGGATATAAATTGACTGTACAGCCAACATTTGCCTACATATATTCAAATTTTGAATGCCTTCCTTATATAGTAGTGAATGAAAACTATTCTTTATTAATTTGAATGAGGAAGAATTACTGTGATTTCCCTACGTCCTTGACAATTTGGTTGTTGAGAAGCAAGATGACTCCTGAGCAACTTTTGCTCTACTTGACTTTACCTTCTGTAGAGAGATGCAGCCTTCCATAGCTGTGTCTCGTCTATACTGTTCAGTAAGCTCTCCTTAGTATTTATTGCTTTTTCAGATGTGCTGTGGCTCCAAACATTAATCTGATGTATTCTGCATATCTCCTCCATTTTTTTCTTTTGGAGAAATTAGCAACATTTATTCAGCTTGAAAAGGCAGCTTGATTTCTTAGAATCCTACAGTGCTCATCTGGAAAAACTTGCTCTTTCGAGATTAGGTTAAATGACACAGTTTCTTTTGACTTAAATTCTGTTTTGTGTAAATTATATGAAAGTTTCTGTTTAATGTTGATTCACTTCAATCTTTTACTGCAGCTTCAAAGTTTGTCTCCACTACACTATGTCAAGTATAGCAAAATTGGGAACTTAAACTAACAGTTCACGTTTTTGCCATTTGGAATATTTAACTGCAAAAGTCATACTATTTTAAATCTGATAGCATACTGACAAGATACGTGACAGATAGCTGTGAGGATTTACTTTGTTGCACTCAAAAGAATATGCTTGCATCCAAGAAGGTTTCTTGAAAGGAAGGTTGATGACAGAAAAAATCAGCACTGCTTCTGTATTCTGAAAGAGTTTTTTGAGCTTGTTTTTGTTTGCACTGTGAGAGCAGAAGAACATTTTAGCTGTAAATCCCAGCCCCAGTGCATACATTTTAGTCTCTGTGCACTGTTTTACTTGCAGAAGTCTGAGAGAATATGTATTGTATGGAATAATGTCTCACTGGCAGGGAGTTGGGCTAAATGAATAAATAGATCTTTTGCATTTCTGTTTAGGACTGTGGTAAAAAACAGCTAGTCAAGAAAACAGACACGTGCTAGCATTTATAACACATGCTTTTATGAAGCATCACCTCTGTATCTTGCCATGAAATTTTCACAGTATCCCTTTGATTGTCTGCTGTCCACATGACAAGAATCAGTGCTTTCCTTTGTACAATTGTTATTCACATTTTTCTTGCTAGATGGTGGTAGGAATTTGGTGTAGCTCTTAAACAGCAGGGGATTTAAACCTTTCTGTGAAGCATATAATTTTTTTATTTTGGTGTATACATAATCTGCGGAGGCAAGCACTTCAGCTTCCCTGCTAAGACTTCTTTGGTTTAAGAGTGGCTGCTCGTTCTCCTTTGAAATAATAAGCTGGATGTCTATTATTTTTATTCTCCATTGTCTTCTTCCTAGGGAATGCTTGCATTATGTGATTAATTTTTGTTTAAAAATATAAATCGAAGTCTTTTGCGTTCTGTTTGTTGATCAGTTCCGATGTGAGTGGACTCCCTTGAAAAACCTGTATGAAAATGCAGTGTCAGATAATAGGATGACTCTGTTACATTTGGGTCAAAATGTTAAATCTGTTATGTTGCAGTACACACATGTTGTTGTATGTGCCTTCTAAAAATGCGCTAATTTATATTTATATGGATGGGGATGCAAAAAAAAGACTTCTAATACTTTTTTTATGAATGAAATGAATGCCTTGAATTAAATTCTCAGTTATGGTAAATGGCCTTTCATGATAATCATGTAGCATATGTCCAAGCACTACCTTTATAATTCTGGCTTAGAAAAAGCATACAGATTTAGCTGGACACTGTATTTCTACATTTTCACTTCAATACTTGACCAAAATTACTTTTCTTATGAAATTTTGTGATCACACCTTCTTTTTCCTAAATTAGTCGGCATAAACATAGGCTGTATTCTTGCAAACACCTCCATATATCGTAGCTTGGTTGAATAAATGAACTGTGAATGTGTGTATTTAAAATCGGTGCTTCAGCCCTCACTTGAATGGGAAGACACCACTGTCACAGAAGTTGCACTAAATGGTAGGGGTAAGAAACACGTGGCAGTTCTACCTTGGTTGTGCTTCATGTGGAACAAGACCTTTTTGAATTCCTCCCCATCCTTCTCTCCCAAAAGAAATGTACACCGTTCCAGAATGGCTCCGATCTTTGGGTATTTGCTGGGAGTTGTGACATGAGGGCTCAGGTGCCTGAGCTGCCCAAGCCTCCTATGTCACCAGGTGATTGCAAGCTGAGGCTTGCCTAGCATTAAGAATAGTGGAAACAAGGAACTAGTTTTCATGAGGATCTATGCTGGTATACAGATGAAATTAGTCAAATACAATCACCTGCAATAATCAAGAAATGGTTTCTGCAGCCCAGGAAGTTTTTCAGCCCTACACTGCAGTAGTTGAGCAAGTTCTTCATGTATGTGAGCATTTAAGTTGCTTGGCTGAGGTGAAAAATCCACGTGTATTTTTAATTTAATTAGAAAACGTAGAGAAATGCTAGATTAGCAGCAGCATGTTAATGACATTTGTTTGAAAGGAATCATAGTCTTGTGTTTATATGGTACCTGCTACCATTAGGGGCTTTGTGAATTTTCATAGGACTTACAGCAGTACAATTGCTTAATTTGTTCAGTCTGTGCAGAGACTACCTGTGCGTTGCATCATTTTTTGCTAATGTCAGCAGCTTCTATATTTTAGACCAGTTAATTTCAACATGTAAACCAACTATACGTTTATACACAGGGGGTGACGGTCTGTGCTGTACCTAGTTCTGAAGATGGAAAGGAGTGATTCTGTGCACAAAGCAAGGTTCTTACTCTTGTTCTAACATCTTCTTGCTAGCTAAAAGAATTGGAGTAACAGGAAATGCTCTCGTACTCCAGCAGGAGATGTAGGAACATGAAATTATTATGGAGGCTTTTCTGTTTGAAGGCTTGTTGCATGTGGAGAAACAATAAGGAAATATTGGCTACTCAATTTAGTGTTTAATGCCAGCTTTTTCTGATACAGCTTTTTCTATTTAAACCTTTCTTTGGAGGGTGTTGTATCCAGGTTATCTAACAGAACGAAAAAAGGAGGGGTGATGGGCGTATCACTTAAGTGGAGAGAATTAGGTAGGGAAGCTAGAATCTATCTTTTGGTAGTTAATGTAGGCCCCTTAAGAGAAGATTCAGAGCACTGAAGTAAGTTGTTTAAAATCAGGTTTTGTGATTATCCCATGAAAACTCTGTGCTTTCCATGCTTGAAGAGAATACCCTGCCTATTTCTCTGTTGCTTTGACAGTTCCAAACAAAAACATAGTAGTCATATTTTGTGTCATTTTTCTGTCTGGTGTTCTGAAACTTTTAAAGCTGATTGTTGGAAAGGAGCACTTGTGCCTTTCTTTGTCCTAAATAGTTTCTCTTATGGTAGCTATTTTTGTTAATCTTTCTATACCAAATATATCTCAGAGAAGTGAAATGATGGTCTTAAAAAGATTTTCTGAGAGTTGTGTAAGCTTAAGTTTTTTTTTTCCCTATAGTGTTTCTGTAGGGGGTTCCTGAGCAACAAATAAGAGTTACCATACCATAGTTTGCAAAGACTTGGCAGCCCTGACCTTTGTGGGTATGTTCTGCTGTAGACCACAGTGCCAAAACAAAACATTTAGAGCACGAATTTTTTTGGGTTTGGGAATGTCTTTGAATGCTTGGCTAGATCCTAGCAGGATGGGGTCTTGTCTGGGCCCTCTTAATACTGTTGCGTTATAAACCTAGGATAATGTGCTGCTGCAACAGATATTTTAATTCGAAGTGTTGGGAATACTGCAAGTGCCTGCAGTAAGTGCCTTTCAGTAATAATAGTAGTGTGGTGATGCTGGTCTGACGCAGTAACAGCAGGTTAATGATTTATGATAAATTACTATATTGTGGCTCAGTAGCAGGCAAATGTGTTTTTTGGAAACAAGAAACTTGGTGTGAAATGTTAATATGATCAGTAGTTTTATTTTAAACATTTTTTTCTTTCATTACTAGTGAGTTGAATTCGAAACTGCAAGACACCTTGGAACAAATAGAGGTAAGAATTAATATATTGATGTTTAGTATATACTAGTATTTAACCTCTAGGTACTAGAGCTTTCTAATACAGTGTTATTAGCAATTACAGAATGTGGACATTTCTTTCAAATACTGTCTTTGGAATGCTATAGTCATTGCTATTCATGTAGACTTTCGTGCTGCAATCAACCTAAATGCTCTATAATATGTTATCAAACTTATGACCCCAGCTCACTAATTGTGCCCACTTTAAGTGGTAAAGCAGTCAAATAAAATAGGCACATAACATTTGAAGTACTGGAGCAGAGGTATGCTCCCTGTATGATGAAGATGTATGGTGGTTTTCAGTCTATGAACTGCTGTGAATTCTTCAGACTACTCCTAAAAAGTTGTGAAAAGTAAGTTAGCAGCATGCCAATAGGTTTGGATAAGCTACACAGGAGATCACAGTTTCACTGGAAATTTTAGAGGTCAGCAAACTGGAAACTGCTGGATAGGGCCAGTGCTAAGCCATAGAAAGTAAGACCTGAACAGCTGGGAAAGATGCGACTAGGATCAGTTTAAGTTGGTAGCTAGTATCGCAAAAACAAATGAAAATAAAATGGTAAGTGTCTTGCTGGAAATTGGTGGCAAAAAAGAGTTCATGAGCAGTAGGAACTCCATGTGGTGGGTTGACCCTGCCTGGATGCCAGGTGTCCACCAAGCCACTCTGTCACTTCCCTCCTCAACTGGACAGGGGAGAGAAAATATAACAAAAGGCTTGTGGGTCGAGATAAGGACAGGGAGAGTTCATTCACCAATTACTGTCATGGGCAGAACAGACTCGACTTGGGGAAATTAGTTCAATTTATTACCAGTCAAATCAGAGTAGGATAATGAGAAATAAAACTAAATCTTAAAAACACCTTCCCTCACCCCTCCCTTCTTCCCGGGCTTAACTTTACTCCCAATTTTCTCTACCTGCTCCTCCCCAGCAGCGCAGGGGGATGGGAGTGGGGGTTGCAGTCAGTTCATCACACATTGTCTCTGCCGCTCCTTCCTCCTCAGGGGGAGGACTCCTCACACTCTTCCCCTGCTCCAGCATGGGGTCCCTTCCACTGGAGACAGTCCTCCATGAACTTCTCCAACGGGAGTCTTTCCCACAGGATACAGTTCTTCACGAACTGCTCCAGCATGGGTCCTTTCCACAGGGTACAGTCCTTCAGGAACAGACTGCTCCAGCGTGGGTCCCCTGTGGGGTCACAAGTCCTGCCAGCAAACCTGCTCCAGCATGGGCTTCTCTCTTCACAGGCCCACAGCTCCTGCCAGGAGCCTGCTCCAGTGCGGGCTTCCCATGGGGTCACAGCCTCTTTCAGGGCACATCCACCTGCTCCACAGGCTGCAGGTGGATATCTGCTCCACTGTTAACCTCCATGGGCTGCAGGGGGACAGTCTGCCTCACCATGGTCTTCACCATGGGCTGCAGGGGAATTTCTGCTCCGGTACCTGGAGCACCTCCTCCATCTCCTTATTCACTGACTTCAGTGTCTGCAGGGCTGTTTCTCTTGCATGTTCGCACTCCTCTCTCTCCGGCTGCAATTGCTGTTGCGCAGCTTTTTCCCCCGGCTTCTTAAATATGTTATCCCAGAGGCGCTACCACTGTCACTGATGGGCTTGGCCTTGGCCAGCGGCTGTTCTGTCTTGGAGCCACCTGGCATTGGCTCTGTTGGACATGGGGGAAGCTTCTAGCAGCTTCTCAAGCCACCCCTGTAGCCCCCCTGCTACCAAAACCTTACCACACAAACCCAATACACTCCATTATTAGGTAATTTTGAGCTAGAACTTGGCAAGCTTTTTGTAAGAAGTCTAGTAATGTAGATATGTATATGTAGTGCATCTAATGCCTACACATGTAATGCATAGCAGGAAACTGAATTAGCTACCCCAGCAGCTCTTTTTGCCTCTGGTCATGTGCTCTTTAGAAAGTCAGATTAGCGTATGTATTATTATAACTCACTATTTAATTCCCTGTACAATTAGATCTTTGTTAAATTTCCTTCATTTATGCCTTTGTACTTTCACTTTCTTGCAAAGCTGTTTTTTTGTTCTTTTACTCTTTCACTGATACATATATCAGTGAAATGTATCTATTCAGAGCATGGGTGGTTCAAAAGAGCTAATGAAATGACTGTTTTCTTCTCACTCTTCTGACTCATAGGCCAGTCATTAAACTTGTCTTTTTTTCTTTTTTTTTCCTAAGATCACTCAGGTTGCGTTCCTGTTGCTTTCATTTACTTGCCATTTGTTCCTTGTGAGCAAACACTGATGTTGCTTAAAAGGAGACATGCATCTTTACTTCCAGTAACAGCTTTGCAGAGCAAATTCTGCTCGTACTAAAATCTGGTAAAATGTGCCATGTTGGTTGGTGAAAGCAATTCACAGCTAACTAAATAATCATATTCAAGGTTTTTATTACTTATGATTTTATAGAAATATCTTATTTTCCTCCTGTGAAAGGATCTTATTTTCTACTGGAATTATGTCTATGCATATGGGAGGAATGTAACTCATCCTGGCATTTGTAGAGTGTTCCTGTGAAATACATGCTCTAATTAATATAGAATCATATTCTGCTAATTAGTATTTTAATAATGAGTCTTCTCAATGGTTTAGTGTCTCTGCTTATGTCCATTCCATTGTTCTTTTTTTAACATTGACCTTACTTTTATACTATGTTACAAATAAAATGCAAAGCAGCTATACTGGAAGGAACCATTGAAAAATGTAGCTGAAAAGATTAATGTACTCCAGTGTTTAAGAGTTCTGTTCATGGGCAGTTTGATATCCCCGTTTCTCTCTTTGTATAGCTGTTCTGCATGAAATAAGAGAAGGAAAATTTTTTTTTAAAATCACTGTATGGCTGAAATTCAAATTGCTGAGTAAACTTTTAAAGAAGTTCTGAATCGTTAGGTTACTTGTCCTTTTACCATTTTGCCTAGGAAAAAATGCAGTGTTTGATTGTAGTTGTCTCCTTTTTTTGTGCTTAAAGAAAATACTGATCTGCTTAAAAAAACCCAACAAAATAAAACACCCCCCAACAAACCCAACAGCAACAAAAAACCCCCACCAAATCTCTAGGATTAAAATCCATAAATATTTTGTGGCTAATGAAGTAATTAATGAAAATTTTCCAGTGGAGTAAGCAAAAGTACATAGGGACTAAACAAGCATCTCCTGTGGTTTCTATTTGCAAGAGCAAGACTACATTGCAAGATCATTAAATAATAAGAATTGAAATGGCTTTAGTGACTAGCAAGGAGAGAAAATATCTGCCAGCTGTGTATGTTGTTATATGTTACTGATTCCTGTTTTCTTTTCTTGCATTGTTGATTGAAAATAACTAGAGTTAGGCTGTGTATCTCTGAATATATTACAGTGTCTTAAGTGAGAATTATGTTATTAACCTACATGGTCAAATTCTTGGAAGCTTGATTAGTTAGTCATTAAGTATATGATCCTATTTTAGGTTTTTTTTCATTCAGTGCACATAATAGATGAACTTCATTTATTGCAAAGCTGTTCAGTATGCTCAGACACAGCTCTGATGGCAGAACTAGTAATTGTGTGTGTGTATGTGTGTGTGCTTTCTGTTTTTTTCTCCTATGGTACTGATCATTGTGCTGGTATAGTACTCTGTAAATTACTTGTTTCACAATGAACTTTTAAGTCAGATAGTGTTAATTCCATTTAATAGATGTCAGTCAGAGGGTTAGGAATTCTATAATTGAATTGCTTGAGCTGAAACACCTGTGGAGCATTTTCATTTTTTTTCCCTAGATCTGGGTTTTTCTTAGGAGTGGAAGTAGACCAAGTTAGAAATCCCAGCTCTCCCATATTGGGGAGCCAGACCTTCTCAAAGTAAACATCACTTTGAATTCGTCTTCAGCGAAGTAGTGTACTTTTTACTGTGCTTGTTCTTGGAAATGGTAGAACTGTTTGGCTGACAGCAATTTTAGACTGAAGTACTTAGGCTGCAAGAAGTAACATTTGAGCACCTCAGAATAGTCCAGTAATATACAGCCTTGGCTATTTAACAAGCATAATTATCAGATTGTTTAAATAAACATCTTTTCCTCGCTTGCTATTGTTTAAGTAATGTATTACTTGGCCTGTTTTTATTTAGTGTTTAACACATTTTTTTTTTCTTCATTCATATAGGAACAATTGGATGTAGCACTCTCCAAAATATGCAAGAACTTTGATATCAGTCATTATACAAAGGTTCAGCAGGCTTACAGGCTGCTTGGAAAAACACAGGTTAGTACTCATCTTCTGAGTAAGTCACAAAGAACAGTGGTGTAACAGTGTGAAGCTTTGAGTACTGTGATGGAAATTTATTTTCCTAATTGTTGTGGTTTAACCCCAGTTGGCATCTAAGCACCACACAGCTGCTTGCTCACTCCCCCCCAGTGGGATGGGGGAGAGAATCAGAAGAGTAAAAGTGAGAAAACTTGTGGGTTGAGATAAAGAGAGTTTAATAGGTAAAGCAAAAGCTGCGCACATTAGCAAAGCAAAACAAGGAATTCATTCACTGCTTCCCATCGGCAGGCAGGTGTTCAGCCATCTCCAGGAAAGCAGGGCTCCATCACATTGTAGTGGTTACTTGGGAAGACAAACACCATCACTCTGAATGTCCCCCCCTCCCTTCTTCTTCCTCAAGTTTTATATGCTGAGCATGACATCATATGGTATGGGATATCCCTTTGGTCAGTTGGGGTCAGCTGTCCCAGCTGTGTCCCCTCCCAACTTCTTGTGCACCCCCAGTCTACTCGCTGGTGGGGTGGTGTGAGAAGCAGAAAAGGCCTTGACTCTGTGTAAGCACTGCTCAGCAATAATGAAAACATCTCTGTATTATCAACACTGTTTCCAGCACAAATCCAAAACATAGCCCCATACTAGCTACTGTGAAGAAAATTAACTCTATCCCAGCCAAAACCAGCACACTAATGCTGATGAATCTTGCTGAGTATGCAAAGGCTTTTATAATATTCAGATAATTTAACAGTACTTGTTAAAGGTAAGCTGTGTATTACTTGTAACATGTAGCTTTTTGGACATGGTATAACTGTAACAGTTCCATATTTCAGCTGTTTATAATGCTGTTTGCATTATTAATTGTATTTGGGCATGGGCGTACTATTTTTTATAGCTAGGTCCTTGTTACTGACTTGTGCACAACCTGTACCTTGTATGTGTGCATTCCCGTTTTATATTGTACTTGAATGCGACAGGAATGAAGATGTGAGGAAGTAGTTTTTTTGCAACAAAATGACACAAGGCATGTCAAACCTATACTGTGGACATGTCCTAAAAGTTATAGCTCTGTGTACCTAGAGCCTTTTTTTAAGTAAATAGGAGCAGGTCTGAACTCTCCGATAGGATGTAGTTCTCTTCTGTTGGTGCACTGCCTTGCGGCTTAGGATGGTTTCTCTGGGAAGGCAGTGAACCAGTTTCCTTCTGAAGCAGATATGAAGTGTGGGAGCTAGTACCAACCTCCTGTGAAGTAAAAGGGGGTAAGGAGACGAGAAAGTCCTGGAGGCATCTTTCGTCAGTGATTAATGTTTATAACATAGTGAGGCTAAATGTGGTGGTGCCAGTGTAGCAATGATGTTTTGCTTAGAGAAGAGATTCCCCTAGAAAGCTTTAGTTGCTAAAGATCATCTCAAAGTGCCTGTCCCCCGATGAAGACAGGACAAGAGCCCCATTCGTTCTTTATTATGCTTGGGTGTTTTTAATGTTGTTTCCCAGTATTCAGAAGCGTGTCTGACATTAGAATGCCTTTTTTGGGGGTTGTGTTTAAGTTTTTGTTTGGTTTTTGTTTCTTTCTAATTAGAACCTTTCTAGCAAAGTTGGGTTCTTTTTCCATGGCTTGACTGTGATAACAGTGTAGCTCTGCAGTAGGATAGAAAGAGATTTCTCTTCCCATACTTTGACAATGTGCAGAATTATTGGAGTGCCTAAAGACTGCAACTTAAAATCAGGGGAGAAGATTAACTAGACTTTTCCTTTGTTAGTGCATTTTATGCAATTTATTTATTTACTGAACAAAAGTAGACACAATGCATTCACTGCTCTGAAGTCTAGTGCATGATATGTTGAGAAAGGCAGATTATTTTTGTTGGAGAGGAATGAAGTTTCTGAACAAAACAAACGTGTTACTTGTTACTGCCCGGTTTTGCCTGCTCTGTTCTCCTGATAGAATGACTTGTTTTTGACATTCTTTTTATTACTATTAAAGTGTGTACTTTGAACTTGTCCTGAAAAGAATTTAGTTGCGTCATTATTGAAATAGCTCCCGTTTTGATCCGTCCTCATTAAACAGAATGACAAGAACCTTCAGTGTCTTCAGTACTTTTCATGTTTTCATTTGTCATTCTGTTTTCTTTGACTAATTCAAGTTAGGACTAGCTGCAGAAGATCGGTTATTTGTGATCAGATTGAAGCAGAATTGCTTGTTCATTTCTTATGGGGGTAACTGAGTTCTCAGCTCTTGGCAGTAGCTAAGAATATCAAATAGCAAGTAGCAAACCCGACCATTTTCAGATCTGCAGGATTTGAGAACTTCATTCTTGTTTATCAAATAATTTTATTATCAATTCTTATATACCATATATACTGAGTATTAGCATATCTTGAAACAGTGAGAAAATTCAGTGTCTGAAATGGACTAATGTTATGTACAGTTTATTAACAAAGGATCAGGGAAACAGCCTGACCTGAAACTCGGGCACAATTATGGCAAAACTTGTATGTTATATAGTTGTCAGCATTTAGTACATGTACTGATATTTTTTTTTTCTGGAAAAAGTAAGTTTTATTAAACAAATGTCATATTTTGTTTTTATTGCAAAGAGGGTTTTTGTAAGAAATTTATTGATGTGATGAGCATGTCTTTCTGTAACACTTAATCCTACTTCATATTCTTCAAGGAAGAACTCAGTTTGGCAAGTGGATGGATTGATGACTTTGCAATTGTGGTTTTAGTTTTATTAATTGCAAAGGAAATATTTTTATTTTAGCTGGAAGTGTTTCCAGTAGGAAAACTAGCACTGATCTCAACTTACTTCTTTTTGACACATTCATCAATGATTGGGAGGGTGAATGAATAAATGAGTAAATTCTATAATTAAGTATATTATATACATGTAAAATTAGTATTTACTAATGATAATGTCAAAAAACTGGTGAGTTATAGAGGGAAGATGGCAAGGGAAACCAATTTTACTGGTAATACCTGAACTCTTTCACGTTACCATATTGTAATATTGCCAAGTTCTATGTTACGTATTTTTGAAACAAAGATTGGAGGCCATGCTTACAATCGCCCATGTTCAGTACTGAAAAAGACTTACATTAAAAGACTATGGCATATGATATTGAATTTTACTATTTGATTTTATGTTATTCCTTTTCTTTCAGACAGCAATGGACCAGTTACATATGCACTTCACTCAAGCCATTCACAATACTGTGTTTCAAGTAGTCCTTGGATATGTGGAGCTGTGTGCAGGAAACACAGACACCAAGTTTCAGAAGTTACA
>VYZW01028507.1:2274-32149 GCA_013401315.1 Balaeniceps rex
TTTCTTTCATGCTAAATTAGGCATGGGTTAATCTGGCAAATGTCTTCAGTATACGCTCCTCCTTTTCAGTTTGCTTTACCAAAGTCTGTTTTACCAAAAACACGTTCATTTGAATTGACTGAAAGTGTTCCATTGATACTGCCTTTTAATGAAAAGGGTTTTTTTTAAAGGGAGTTTTCAGTGTGGAGAGTGGAGAAAGAGGGGAAAATGCTTTTTCTGGTGCTAAAAAACAAAGGTATTTTGATTTAATAATGGATACTTTCCAAATTAAAAATCTTCAGTGTGCAGATCCCAGGACGACTGCTTCCGTATCCCACAGAAATCTGTTTGTGCCCTAATTCTCCTCTCCAAGTGTGTTGCTTGGACTACATTTCCCATCATTCACAACAGCCAGGAGGCCCATGAGGCAGTTTAGCATGAAAGAAANATGAAAGAAACAGCACTGCACGAGTGACATTCTCCACGGCGTTCAGCTCATAGAAACACTCTGGTTACAGTTCCTATAAGGAACCTTGATACTTTTTCCATACAGAAAGTGGTACTTGCCAGACAACATTTTGCAGTTTTGAAACAAAACTCTCCTTTTTCAATAGTCCTTATAAAAGCAATGATAATGATAATAATAATAATACTGGTGATAATAATAATATTTTCATGGGAAAAGAAATCCCATTTTCTGATTCCCATCTTTGTAAATCTTTTCTCATTGAGAAAAAGTTCAAAGAGAAGGTGAGCCTGACATGAGCAGTGAAGAATCCAGAAATCTACACTGGTGGCCTGTTTTTAGCAATTCCTTTCATCAGTGATCTCAGCTTCCTTCCCAGATGAAATTAGGCTTCTGGAATACCCACTTAATATCCTTTCTCAGGCATAGTCAATCAATTTTGCATTAAAAATATGGAATGACTGCAACTTGCTGCCTGTACACTTTTTTCCTGCCGTACAGTACCTCCATCCTTTTGGTTATGAAATGAAATTTAAATAATGCTGTCATGTTCATCTTGACTGAATGAAGTGTAAATATTGATCAAAGCTTCCATCAGCTTAAAATATCAGAAATTGAAAATGGTGCTGCCATAAAGATGGGTATTTAATATACTGCTCAGTACTTCCCTGTTTTTCCCCTTTGTGTTTATCAGTGCATTAATTTTTCCTTGTTGTACCAATGTATTTTTATTATTTAAGCAAATTATCATGGCTGAAGTAAGTAACACAATTATTCTTTGTTAGCTGGCTCATCGCCATTCCTTTCATGTGTTCAAGAGTCANCCCACAGAAATCTGTTTGTGCCCTAATTCTCCTCTCCAAGTGTGTTGCTTGGACTACATTTCCCATCATTCACAACAGCCAGGAGGCCCATGAGGCAGTTTAGCATGAAAGAAACAGCACTGCACGAGTGACATTCTCCACGGCGTTCAGCTCATAGAAACACTCTGGTTACAGTTCCTATAAGGAACCTTGATACTTTTTCCATACNTATGAATTATAAGGATGTAATGTCCCTGATGGATTTAGTGGTGACATCATAAATCCTCACTCTGATGAAGACACTAATATGTGCTGTTGCCAGTAATTTGCTGACACCACTGATAGTCAAGGCCACAAATAAAGATGTCTTTCTTGGCATGGTACCATGGAAGCCAAAGCTACTGTGAAAGAAAACACCAGCCAGGTGAATTTCAACTCCTTTTGAAATACATCCGTTAAACAGGGAACAATACACCTACATAATGAATGAAGCTTTTCTGTGCTGATAACGTGCTTTGAAAACCATGGTCAGTTGAATACAAAAAGAAAAGAATATATATTTGAGGGATCTGGCAATAGTTTGTTAATTATTTCGGCTTAGCTAAGCAGTTCTCGAATAGCTTGGCGGTCACCATGGCATAAGCATGTGGCTGGATTGGACCCAGCACAAAATAGGACCCTGTTGAACCAGTTGCCATATGAGCTTCCTTCCTACCCTTTCTCCAGTGGCGATTCATGTCTGGCCTCCTCTGGTCCCAGATCCTGATTTAGTCCTGCTGCCACACTCCATAGCTGCAACCAAGTGAGGTCAGCATGTCCACATGGGCTTTGGGGGCAAACTTAGGGGGCACTCCCAGATGAAATGGTGACCTATTCCTCCTAAACCAACAGAGAGAGTCACAGCAGGACTGAAGCCTGGCTTGTAGTGAGGTCCATTGGCACAGATGAGTTCCTGGGTATCTATTTGTGTAATTCACCAAAATACCAGACTGGCACAACCTGCAGGCCGCAGAGGAGGTTTGGCTATGTCTTGTCAACATGATGTACTGATCCATGCCTTCACTCTACCCATCACCCCTTCATCCTGCATAAGCTTTCCAAAAAGAAATTTAAGTCATGGCACACATTCATAAAACACTGTTTGGCCTCTAAACTGATTCCTTTAAACATACCCTAAAAACGAGGGTCCCCTGTGCTGCTTCCCTGCACCACCGTTGCTCAGGAGACCTCTGTTCCAGGACCTTGCAACCTCTCTTAATCTCTTTTTAGGTAGATTTAACAAGTCTCACATTTCTCCCCACTCATCTCTGACACTCAAGTCTTCCTTTCCTCTTTCCACCCACCCAGGTGCCTTAAGGGTGGCACAAGCTGAATCCCACAACACCACCGGGAAGCTGAAGATCCCAGATTTTGCTTCAGGAACTGCATGTGGCTCTTGGGCAGCAATATGGAAATCTTTTCTGTAATAAAGTACATTAGGGTATTAATTACTCAGGTTAGCCCAAGCTGTCAGGTAGCGTTATCAATATCATTATAAAAATCTCCATGTTAGGTTTCAAACTTTGAACTTGGCTTAAAAACAATAATGCTGTAGAAATCTGTTCCTTCTATTTGCCTTCTCTGTTCTTGAACAATTTCAATTTTTAAATTTTCTCTGTGGCCCCAAGAATGACCATTTCCTGCCCCCAGCTCAAATGGGAGCTGCGTCTCACAATGCCACGTGACTCCAGAAGCTGTGGCTTTGAAAGCAAGCCAAAATATCTGCCTTCTGCTGTGCAAAATGTAGATGCTATTCAAATGCCATGTATAAAATACACTTTATGTTATCTTGACAATGAATATGTTTGTGCAGTGTATCGAGCAGAGCTTGGCTTCCTTATGCCATATGGTGCAGTTTTATTGATAGTACTCATTTTCATATAATTTACCTGAAAGCTTTCAAACCTCCTGCTTGTGTGAAGTACCTGAGACGCCAACCTACAGCTCAATCCAGACCATACCTGTTTTAAGCGCTCTACGTGAATTTCTGTCCAATTTCTATCTATTCCAAGCTTGCTGGGACCTGTCAGTGTTTCTACTTTGTTCTTTGCTGGCAAAGCATTGATATGACATTTGTAAACGTTGCCAGATGAATCGGTGGCCTGGGTTTGGTACATAATTCAGAACTTCAGTTTTTCAAGCCCTCTGAAGCAGCAGCCAGCGTTGGAGCCAAGGTTTAATATCATTAGTGTATTAATTTATGTCAGTGTTTGAGTCCATTTTTTTTACCACATTTCACAGAAAATCTCCTACCACCAGCAATTGATCAAACATGACAAGCTCCCTATTGGCTATCACCCATGATACGGGCTACTTAACTCCTGTATTCCTTCCCAGAATGGAAACTGCGGCTTTTGGTGAAATAAAGGAGCTTCTGTTTCTCTGCCACTGTCAGAAATGGAAATCCAGCGCAATCTTTTCATCAGCTTGAAATGCCAGATCAGATTAAAAGCCCTGATGCCAAGAGAAGGGCATCTGATGCACTGCTTTGAACTGTGGTTCTTAATGCTCTTTGGTCCACCACTTCGTAGCAGCACCTCAACCTTCCTGTTACTCCCCTCATTAGAGCACTGCTAAAGTGTCAAATCGTTAACAGAGGCTGAGGTCTTCTGGAAACAGCCCCGCTAGCAAATTCAAGCCTGCTATAGGGCTGCCAGGCTAAGAGGGTTACCTCAAGGAGGAAAGCACTCTGGGGGGACACGTAAACTGAAACTCAGGGGCGCATGCAGACTACTCTGTGGTCACATAAATTGGACATTGGGACCTCTCTGTTGGGGACAGTGAGTGGCTTTCAGGTCAGCTTAGTTCCTGCTATCCACCAGACCTGGACTTTTCAATGGGGTGTAGTAGTTACACCATATGCACTCGTTGGACTAGCCGGGCTAATTAACGTTGGCGTTACTCTCCACGGGCTGTAGAAGAAGCCAGGATCTGGCCCTCCCAAGAACAGTGCCTGTGAATCATTCACTGATCTCTTGATCCTGGACATCTTAAAGGTTGTGATAACTAAGCTGGGCATGAGTAACAGAGCCCATCACGGCCGGCAGCCTGAGGAATCAACCACCATCCCGCTCGGACATGGTCTCATTACTGCATTTCACATGCACATGGAGCGTCTGGTATGAAGTGTGTTGTTGTCATAATGAAATCATGGGGAATCAAATGGAAAAATGTGTGTTTGAGCACTTAAAGCTAGACTTGTAGACCACAAAACAGACTTCACAAGTAGAGGTCAAGGTGGCACCAATTAAGACAAGATTATATTTAATGGAGAGTCACCTGGATTGAATTAAGTGTATTTTCTTGGACCTAGCAGGCTGGAATCAGGATAAACAAACTGCTCCAGAATTCCTAGGTGACCTTCTAATAATTATGACCAAATTTGAGTTTCAAGTCTTCAGAGCCCCCAAATTATCTTTTATATAAGAACACACATTACTACTCGGGAGGTCTGTTTGTTGTGATGAACAGAGCATAAGATAAATCCCTTGCACACAATACTGCAGGTGGAGGCTGCAAAGCCGTTTCTCCGACCAATAGAGCTAATGGGCCTCCAGTGTAAAACACATTTTTGTAACTCCCTTTCTTCAGACCTTCTTTTGTTGTGAGAAACACAATGCCAAAAGAACTTAATGGCTTTGTTTTCCAGTCCATAAACTGCTGACATGTCACTGGTGGTGTGGTTAAGCATACATGGTAAGTCCACCGGAGTTCAACCTTGTGCTACAGTCAAGCACTGGGGCCACCGCTTCTCTTTTTGTCGCCAGGTTTGTTGTTGTTGTACATTTAAAATATGAAACCGTACCTCTGCATGGAAACACAGAATAAAACCATGATACGTACACTTCTCAACCTTTCAGGTTCAGTCTGTGGCATCTTTGCCCCTTATGCAGAGAAGATGCCCAGGAGAGGAACAGAAAGTTGTAGAATTAGTCTGAATCTAATTCCTGTTTGTTTGCCAGTCTTGGACTGCATAATCTACTCATTCACATTAATATGAGCATCGGTCAAACGTTTTTCACCACAGGAGGGTTTGTTTTGAAAATGCGCTGGTTCACTGAGCTCCACTTATCCAGCCAAGACATTTCAAAACCTACTTAATGAGCCCGTGCAGGTTTTTGCATCCCTAATGGGTATCAATTATTTGAACCCTATGAATCCCTGGCAGCTTCTTAGTGAATACACACTCTTGTCAACTATCACTATTTTCTGTTAGCAGTCAAAACAAGAAAAGCTCAGTATCTCCAGGCAGATGCAGAGGGGCCTTCCTTAAAGTTCACTAGAAATGTCTAAAATTCATGGTTTCAATTAAAACTGGACTAGAACATAATTTCAAATAAGAAAACATTCTTTGTGGACCTAAAGTCATTTCATACAGGCTTTTCAAGGGTTAGCCCAACTTCCAATATCTTAAGAAACTTAAAACACCTGTCATAAAAAGAAATAAATGTCACTCTTGCAGTATTTACTTCACTTGATGTTGATTTGAACCTTTAAGGCCGTGGCTCATGGTCTTGCCCACTAGGATTAAAAATACTGTTTTTATACTACAAAAGAATGGGAAGACCTAGGTTTTCGCACGGGATACGAAATGCTCGGTCTTTCTCTAACAAAGCTGGAGATAAATCTGATACAATTAACACTTCAGATAAGATTGTACAAGTTTTTGAAATATGTCTTTTTGTATTTGTTTAGTTTGAATCTTGGGGGTAGGGAACCATATTTTAAAAGAGAAAACCACCAGCATCAATAATTGTTACCATATTTTAAAAGAGGCTAAAACCACCAGCATCAATAATTGTTACAAAGCTCGCAAAGACATTTCTAAAAACCTTTATGTGGGACGTACAGATAAAGGTGTAATGAAGGTATAAATGGTTATGTTTGGCACTACCTGATTCAGTGTTTCACAGCCTAATTATTTCCAAATCTTGGTGCTGCCACCGTCCTCTTTCCCCCTAACCCTGACCCCTAGGATCACTGTATAATCATACTTCACCCTCATCTCAGCCCCAGGGTTATCGATACTGCCCTGTGTCCTTTCATCCCTTTTCCTGACTTCATACTCCACTTCCATCTTAGTCCTTGGTTCATGCTACAGGTGCCTTATCACCTTGTCTTACTGCCATTACCTCTTTCTTCTCCCCCCAGCCCCACCGCCCTCTGCTAGGTAGGAATTAAAGACAACCACCTCAGAGAGACCCAGCTGCATCTCTGTAACACCAGGCCTGCACAAAGGCCAGAAAACCTGTCGACTTGGGCTAACAAGTATGGTGTGAGGCTTGCCTCCCCAAGTGGGAACCGGTGACTTGTATTATCCTGTGGTGCTTTTTGTGGTTGGGAGTAATGCAGCTGTTTGCAAAAGGATGCTGAGAAACCCTGAGCTCTGCATCCTGTGCTCCTCCCACATATAAAAGCACCAGCTCAGACTCTAGCTACTGCATCATTAACATCATAACCAAATATATTACATGAGAGCTATTAAATACTTCCCATCTGGGTCCTTTGTCAACTTTAATTAAGCTTACAGTGTCCCATGCAGATGCCACTGCAGTCAGCATAGTACGTGGACTCCAAAGATAAGACGTGTTAGACATTATGCACGGGGAGCAAGATGTGTTTGATGGCCTTTGGCTTTGTCATGAAGTGAGACAAACAGCTCCAAATCTGCTACTTCATATAAATTGACTCTGGAAGAAAAACATCAGATTCTGAGGCAGATTTGGGGCAAGGATAAGTCTTCTGCCACAAGTGATAGGGGACTCCCTGGAGACGTCTAGGAACAGGAATCAGTGATTCATGTTTTAGGGGAGATTCACCTTGAGAGCACACCATAATGTTATGGTTTCTGTCTGTGCCACCTCCTGCCACTCATGCTCATTATTTCTGCTAAACAGGTTAAATGATCAATCCTTTAGCACCAAACCCGGTGGTAACCCCGCTGCCCTCTCCGGTGGGAGTGCACAAGGGACTCCAAAGCCTATGCTTCTCCAGGACAAGGGTCATCCTGGGCTCTGGGAAGCCCACCCCCCTGGCACTGCTCACACAGAGAAGCAGGCACTGCAGAGCACAGAGCCCGTCTGCCTCCACCACCACCACGCCATCCCCGCAGGCTCCGTGCCCTGCTGCCACACCTCGGAGCGTGCACAGCCTTCCTCCTCTTGCAGCTATAAACCCAGGGCTGCGGTGGCCCGCAGCAGAGCCTGGCCTCTGCCCCAGACCCTCTGAACGCAGGAAAACAGAGAAAATAATCTGTGGCACAGGGGTACGCCCACACAGGGCCCAAAAGAGTTCCATGTGTTATGCAGCATGGACACGGCCAGCCTTTTATAGGGGCTGGCACCAAGCGGTGTGGACACGGGCCAGCCTTCATCCCATGCCTTCAGGACCAGGGGCTGCACCCCAGCCCCGCTGTGCTGAGCTGCAGAGACAGTCTTTCAATCTACCAGAAATAGAAATCTGAAATCAGAAGCCCAGATCAGAAATAGAAAAGGAATAACAAAGAAAAAAAAAAATTTGGTTTCATATCTTTATTAAGGCCTTCCTGCCTCCTATACAGCAAGGTGTCACCTTCCACTGTGTCTTTGGTAAGCGGCTGTCTATCTACTGGGTATCACCAGCGCTCCCGCGAGTTATGGCCAGTGAACTAACTTTTGCTGACTACTGCTCTGAGCTGAATTCAAGCTCGAAATTGCTGGCAATGTCGTCCCTACTTCCTACCCATAACCTCCCTGGCTAGGATAGTCAAGGAAAATATTTTGAGCCCTGAAACCTCCTTAAAGTTTATGGGTACGCAGCCATCTATGTGAATCAAACTAAAGCTGTCGGTCCCAAAGGGCCACATTAGTTTTCCCACAAAAAAACATGACTGTAGCACTTCTGTCCCACACTTGGCAGGTTATTAATTTATTTTAATTTGCAGTAACCATGACTGAGTTACATTCATCTTCCCAGATGTTGTTCGGGATGAAAGCTCAAGCAATAAGCCTTTTCTGCTGTTGATGTACTGTGTGCCAAACCTCGTCTTGAGCCCCTGGCTCCTGCTGTACTTTTCTTGTGTCTGTACTGCTGCTTTGTGATAAATGAAACTTGCAGAATCACACGTACCGTGGTAGAGGAACAAGCATCTTGTCTGGGGAGCGGTCAGTGCCGGAGGCTAGAAACTTGGGTTGTGCGTACATCTGCGGAGGCTCATGTAATAACTACAGCAAAGTTATTATAACTAAAGCAAAGGTGCTGAGGCTTTGATTACAAATGTCAAACAAAACGGGAAACAAAGCAAGGCTGAGGAAGGAAAAGGGCCCCGTCCCCGCGTTCTCCTCCCCCCGCCTCGTCACAATGGGCTGCTTTTCTTCCTTTGTTTTATTTGCTCCAAAAGCCTTTGCAGTCTTCCTTTCTTGGCATGTTTGTAGAGTCCTGGGAAGCTCAGAGTTTACTCTCAGTTACACTGAAAAGCCCCAGATGGTATAAATGATCGTTTGTAAATAAATGAATAATCAGAACCAAAAAGCTCCGCAGAAACCCTCTACCAGCCTTTTCTAATTTTTCATAAAACGCCTCAGAAACAAATTGCGTACTTCACCAGCCAACTGAAACAGCCGTGTTACCAATTTGCATGTAAAGAGATCAATTTCATTTCAGCTAATCCCAGGTTTTCGAGTACCATGAAGCTCCTTCCTCCAGGCTGTGACTCCCCCTGGAAGCAGGGATGTACCAGACCTCTGCTTGCCGAAGGAGAGAGGAGGCACCCGAGGAGCAGCCCCCTGCAAACCCTTGCTTACCTGCAAACCCATCCACCAGCCTGAATGTGAGATGAAGCCCCTAGTATGGCCAAGGCTAAAACCTCTGCTTCATGTCCCTGCTGTCCCCTAGGGCTCTGTGTCTTCTTCATTTGCCTCCATCCACACCTGCGTGCCGTGGTGGCGGTGCTGCGTGCATGAGCCTGGGCTGTCTGGGTGACCTGGTGTCCCTATTTGGGGGGGGGCATGTTGTCCCCTACCTACTTTGCAGTCTGGGCTCGTGCTGAGCTCATGCTGCCTGTGGGGGAGACGAGAATAGGTCAGGTCCGGGGCTTTGGGGCACCCCTTGAAGCACCAGCTCAGGTGTGGGGGACAGGCATTCTGAGCACTCATTTCCTCCCCTTGGCCTTTCAGTTCTAACATCTTAAAATAAAGGGCTTCAAAACTGCTATGCAGCTTTTGCATAGTTACATGGACACCTGGCTCCTAAGATATTCCCTGTACTCCTGGTGCCCACAGGGATGAATCTGTAGATGTACCCCAACTACCTTTAGAAGGAGCTTGTCAGTACATACATGCACAGATACATACAGTGCATACACGTGTGCGTGCACGTGTGTGTGTATATGTGTGTACGTACCAAGCAGATATATATATGTACTTGCATGCCTATACGTGCCACCAGTCAGACCTCTGACGTCAATGTAGACATAGCCGGTATTTAAGAACAAATGAGGAATTAAAGCGGCTTTATCTGCTGGATAAAGCGATAGCTGGGGAACAGTTGCATGCCACCTCCCGCAGCAGCCAGCCCTCTCTTTTGGCAGCTCCAACACATTTCCACTAGGCTTCGGAGGCAGGAGGGGAACCTGTTTCCCAGGAAATCCCCTGCCATCCCGGCCTCAGCCACACACAGATGGGCTCCGTGCCATCCCAGAGATAAAGCAATTTCGGCGTGGTCCTCTCCCAGGTCTGCCAGTTCCTCGGACATGGAGATGTGTGGTTGCACCAGCCAGGGCCGGCTTCACCTCTGTTGAAACGGCACGGCAGGATGGCCACGCTCACGCAGGTGGAAAGTGTTGAGATTTTTCCACCTCAAAATCAGACCCAGTGTGTCAGCGAAGGTGCTACAATGGTTATTTTATTTATGCTATCTGCAGTAGTTTCTTTTCTACATACATGACACTGTAATGAATGTATTTAACTATACTTCTTTTCCAGCCAGAGACTGCTGGACGGAGACAGAAAACTCCTTTCCAGAGCTGCAGGCTTCCTTGTTTTCATTTGGTACCCAGTGACGGCGTTCAGCCATCAGCGGTGCCGCGTATGCTGCACCACATGTCACATTTATGATCCTGTTGATCACAGGAGAGGGAAATGTAATAACTCCTTACAGACTGCATACCAGAGCCTCTTCATGGCATCACGTTAGTAAGAAACACAGAGGGGAGCCCATAATAAATGTTACAAGGGGAAATACCTTCGACTGATAAGGAGCTGAGCAGATGACAAATCACAAAAGCCTCCAGTGAACCCCTCAGGAGCAGATAACCTTGAGACGTACCTGTATATAAAGATTAAACAGCAACCCAAGCTCAGCAGAGATTTATAGAGCTTTGCAAGTGTCTTGGTTTCGCTGTTTACTTTTGTAGCCCTTTCTGGACTTTATTGTTAGTTTCTGTCTGTTAATATTCTGTACAGGCCCAAAAATACCGGCGTAGAGAAGTCACTCCAGAAAAAAAAAAAGAATTTATTTGAAATATTTTACAAGGAGATTTTATAGATCAATATCCCTAGTGAATGCGAAAGATAACCAGGAAAGGGCACAGTACACCTGTGAGCAAGGTTGTGCAAAGATATAAGCAAAAACGTGAAGGATAAAATATATTGACATATTTGAGCTTACTGGCTAAATCTGGTTATTCATTCCTCCTAAGTGGCAGCCCTAGTTATTATGGGCTATATATTTTTGCTAAGACAAACATGTAAGGCAGTAAATGCCTTCGTTAGTATGCTTCAACAGGAAGGGTAGTGGCTACTGCTGCTATTCGGGGCCTCTCAGGGAAATAAACTGGTAAAAAAATGGGTAAAAAAACCTGTGGCCAGTTATGGACTGGGTTGAAACCGTAAAGAGGGAGACGGTTCTGCCTAATGGCTAAAGCGAGGGAGTAGGGACTAGTGAGGGGGTTGGACTAGATGACCTCTAAAGGTCCCTTCCAACCCAAAGCATTCTATCATTCTATGACTCTATGAAATGGTTAGGTACTATTATGAGCATCAGGAAACACTTTTTACTGTGAGGGTGACTGAGCCCTGGCACAGGTTGCCCAGAGAGGCTCTGGAGTCTCCATCCTTGGAGATACTCAGGAGCTGTCTGGACACGGTCCTGGCAACCGGCTCTAGGTGGCCCTGCTTGAGCAGGGGGGTTGGACCAAGATGACCTCCTCCCACTCAGGAGCTGTCTGGACACGGTCCTGGCAACCGGCTCTAGGTGGCCCTGCTTGAGCAGGGGGGTTGGACCAAGATAACCTCAACCATTCTGTGATTCTGTCATTTCTTGCTCAACTACTGAGTCACTCCAGCTTCAGTCGATTGCCTTTGGTTCTTTGTCTATTACAAGGGTGTTAACTTTGCCTGATTTGCAAGTATGGGAGGGTTGGTAAGGGACATGTTTCCACAATGTGCACCAGAGGCATTGCTGAAGAGACCGATTACGTCCAGGAGCAGTCTGCCCCACAGTGCTGGCTCCTCTTTGGAAAGGACAAATACTCAGCGACCACCAAAATTTGGCTCCCCTAGCCTTGCCCTTTCAACTGCCAACCAAAACCTCACATCACCGGGTCACAGTGCAGCATGCCAGAAGACAGCGAGCAGGTCTTTGGCCAAACCTCCTGTACGGGTGTGCTTCCCTATTGCAGGCAGGCGAGGAGGAATAGCATCGTAAACACACGGGTGAAAGTCTGCACTGCCAGAGCTCCGACCGGGAGGCGGGCCGTCTCCCCAGGTTCAAGGACAATGCTGATGCGATTGTTTCTGCATGTAGAGAGGGGACTGTGCTTATCTGATCCAGCAACTCAATGTGCAAAGTTGAAGGTGGTTACGAGTGGCCGCTCCTTGTCACGCTCGCAGAGAGCCAGACGTGCCGCGTTCGGTGTATGAAACACCACACGCCGACTTTTCACTCCAAACGGACCGTTCAGTAACAAAGGAAAAAATAAAGGGGGGGAGGGATTAGATGACAATTGAGCTGTTGTTTGTGCAAGTGGAAGAAATAACTTTTCAGGAACAGGCCATGGGTCAGGGCAGTGGACGATGTGGGCGTTCGCTGGAGAAGTCAGACTAAACAGGCAGTGATGTGTTTTATACTTATGGCACTGTTGGGAGAAAAAAATATTAAACGCACACAGGACACTGAGGAAGAACAAACAACTTATTGTGTGGAAAGCAAAAGTGCCTTGGAAGGGCCAGTAGGACTATCTGATTTGAAAATTCATCAGCGGTTTGAGAGATTCAAGATCTGTTCTAGCACAGTTTGGTTTAGACACATCTCTTGATAAGGCTCAGAGGCCTCCAAATCAAATCACTTTGTTTACTTGTTTCTCTGCCTGTAACCATGTAGCACTATGGTTTTTATTAGGTAAATGATCATATTGGTTAAAAGCAAGCAGATGGAAATGCAAGGGAAAGGAAAAATTCACATTTAAGGAGAAATTTCACCATTAGGGGCAAAGTGCAGCTCCAAGCCTCTGGCTCGATATCCACCAGTGTCCTACAGACCCGCTCAAACATAAAGGAAGGTTCTTTGTGGAACGGTCAGACACGGGGGAGAAGCCCACGGGCCTTGAAACGTCCCTAGGAGCAATCACAAATACCAACCCTCTTCAACTAAATACGAAGCTGATGTTTCACCATTCACCAGTGCCCCATTGCCGTGCTTCAGCAGCTGTTCCTTTACTTTACAGGCAGACTGGGCAAATCCCCTCTCGGCTGCACGGGTACCTTAGGCATGCTGCACAGGAACTGTGCCGGCTCTCTTACACAGAGGGAAAGGAGAGAGAAAGAAGCAGACAGAGACAGACACACCATTCCATTTTAAAGTACTTCGGGAACTCAGATTATATAGTAATGCAAAATATTTTTATATCATCCCAGGACATTTTTTTTTATACTGCTGAGTGCTATTTTATTTGTTCCAGCTTTGTCACAGATGCACAAACACTGTGAAAGGAGAAAGAATGTCTACTCTATATGATGGCTTTTAAAAAATCAGAAAAGCACGTAAAATCTATTTCTTAAGCAAACATTCCATTAAAAAAATCACTATATGTTTATAGAAAAGATTTTTTAACAAAGGTTTAATTTTAAAAAGTTAATAACTAGGTATTCCAGAAGGTTTGAGTCATCCACAGTAATAATTAGGGGTTTTGTTCCATACAAAATGCTTTATTTAACCTTCATGCCTCCATTCAGATAATTATACAAATGCATACATTTAAAGGTTTAAACTCTATTTCAATTCACAGCTCAATTCATAGGAAAGTTGAATACAGAAAAGCAATGCACCAACAAAATATGTCTGAGACACCATTAAAAACGGTAACACTTGTTCATTTAAATCTTTGAGAATAGACTGGAATAATCATCCTCTGACAGAATTTCATTAGGGGACTCCCTTTACATTATCATAGGGCAAAAATCACCATTTTACAGTAAGAGGAAAAAAAAGCTCTGAGTATATTTACAATACATACACTATACATAAATACAAGAACAACACTTACATAATATTAATAAACTTATAACATAGGTGTTGCCTAAACACTACATAGTATATAAATGCAGAGGAAACTATTGGGAAATTAGATCTTCAGATGATTATTTTTATTTTTGAAGAAAAGTAATTTTTGCATTTAAAAGCTTTTGAAAAGAAGGCAAAAGAAAAGACTTAAGAAACTAATACGTTTGCTTGCTAGCACTGGTATTTTTATTCCTTTTAAGTTCTCTATTGACACTATTATCTCTATGGGGTTACCGATAATGACCCTCCCTTTTGCATCTTATCTAGGAAAAAGATTGAGGTGCTGTACATACTAATTCCACTGCTGTGAAGCTTCAGTCCCAAATTAATCACTTTGTAAACTAAGGGATGTTTTTGTATTTTTACACAGGAGGATCAAATGAACGCTCATTGGTACATATGACGATAACGACCTGATTAGAAGGAACAATTTGGGGCCAAATGCAACCCCATCTTTAGGATTTTATTCAACTAAAGCCATAGGGGAATTTGTTTCATCCATAAGCGACTTGGCCAAGAATGCTATTTTTCATTATTCTTGTTTCTTCCTAAACACAGCTGAAAGAACTTTCCAATTTAATGGTATTTTTGACCCCACATGTTGATAGCAGTGTCCAAATCTCTCTTTCACTTGAAGTGTATGAATGCATGTTTCTGTGTGTGGGGGTTGAAGGTCTTAAGGCTGATGGTGCATGAAACTTAAGTAATTCATTACTATCTCCGTGTATATTCTATTGCAAGTGCAAATGGGAGATACAACTTTTTAGGGACAGACAGGAGGTCAAGAGAGCATACTGTGTAGGTGTTCGGCAGAGAACTTATATTACCAAGGAAGCAATGTACAGGACGATAAGGAAAGAAATAAACCCTATTTTAATGAAAAATAAGATGCAAATGTAGCAGTGAAAAATAGTTCAAAACTATAAATGACAACATGAACTCTGAATTGTGAAAAAGATTAGTTCAGCCATGAAGATTATGCCTCAAACTGTCTTTCCAAAGAAGCTCTTTACATCTAGAAAGGCAGGAACAGGGAGAAAAGCAGTATCTGAACGTACTTCTGTATTTCATGGTTCATGCTTATGACAATACATCAAAGCCATCACCTGTGGTCCCCTACCAGACACTGAACTATTCTTTTTAAATGCAGAGGTCACAGCACGGAGCAAGGTTTAGCAAGTCAATGTGTGAACCACCATTCACCTCTTCTTTTATGACTGACAGCATCTTGGCTTACTGAAACTTTTGAGACTGAGCTGGGGAAGATGTTGTAGGTCACACATATGGACAATAGGACCTCAAATAATTTTTTCAGTTCTTATTTTCATAATAGCTAAAATTCATATTCACAGTTTTGCTTGTCTGGAGGACTGAACAACTGTGTACTGAATAATCTAAAAATTACTAGAAGGGCAACTCAGTTTATTTCATAATTTAAAGCCAAGTAAGCACAAGCTGCTACAGAGGTATGCTGGCAAATCAATAAAATCGAGAAAAAAACAACTCTGTTTTTCAGAAAGAAGGAAAAAAGCCTGGCTCATTTTGGGATGGTGAAGACAAGGTGCCCTTTCCTACGCAAGAACTAACACACGTAGGGCTGGAGTCAGCCAAACCTCCCAACACTGCAAGTTTCTAAGGGTGCCTCCTTGTAGCATTGCTGCTCCAGAACAAAGAACCAAACCCTCCTCTCCAACAAGGGCTCAGGTACAGGTAAGAAACTAATGTTTCCTTTGTCCTTCTGATGACACATTCCCTGGTGCCCTCCTAAAATCCCCAGCATGAATTGAGTTCTTTTATGTGCTTAATATCTGGAGATTAAGCTCAGGATGACAGAATAAGTATATGCATGTTCTGATGGGCTTATTTCCACTGGTGGCTAACATTTAAAAATAAGTTGTTACCGAACTAGTGGTCTTGTCACATGATTAACCGACGTGCATAAACGTCTAGTTTTTACATGCAAGTCCATGTGCTATTTTTTTCACACCTGCGCTTTCTTCCGTACATGAGCATCTTTGTGCACACCCAATCCTGCCCCAGTGAATAAAAACTGAACGCCCATCCCAACTGAACTCCCACTCCAGCAGCAACCCACTGATGGCAGCGGAAGTCTAAGCAAAATGTGGAATTTTTCAAATACAAAATTCTGCCTGGGTAAATGACAAGTACAAATTTAGAGGATGGAAAGCAATCTTCCTTGGCAAAGGTATTAGGACAACCAGTTACATTTTTATCTCCAATAAATTCATTTTTAGAAACAGAAGACACAAGAGGGGTGGCATTACACTGCTATTTTAAAAATCCATTAGCAGCAGTTAACGTTTTTTTTTAACAGAAACCTACCAGATTAAAAAAAAAAAAATTGAGAAAAAAAAGAGTGGAAGAGTCACAGATGGCCATTTTCTTCTAAGATCAATTAGTCTATTGATGCAGATGTTTAGGCCACTCAATACAAAAATCTCCTTATTCAAATAGTCTGACAGTCTATTCAAATAGTCTGACAGTCCCCAATTTTTCACTCATTTATTCCTAAAAGAAAGAAAAGTGATACTTTGTCCACTCCTGAAGTCAACCAGTTCTAAGATGATATTAAATACTATGAGCATGACATGATGAATAGAAAGGAGACATAAAGTGAACTCTGTGTTTCCAGAGTTCGATGCAGAAGATTTTCCAAGAGAATCCCCATCCTACCCTATACCCTAAAAAAGCTCCATTGGGTTTATTGCTGGTTTTTGGATTATTTCACTAGAGAATACCCTGGATACATGGGCACATCAGACACAAATTAGGAAGAAATCCCCTAAAACACTGCTTGACAATGACCTCCATTCACACCTACTGAGAATTGATATGGATATGAGTCATTTGTAAGCTAAGAGTAATTTTCTTCTTACAAGTATTTGACAGACGTTATCTGAGAAAATAACTAAAACCTCTAACACAGTATCTCAACATGTGAATATACAAATGGCACTTTGTGTTTGTTTCTGTGCTGCATTATTGTTCTCCAAGTAAAATTTTATTTTCACCTTACTGTTAACAGAATCCCGTAAGTTATTGCTGTGTAAAAGTATAGGAACATCCCATCAGTTCTAATTACAGGCACTTTCAGTTTCTGTTTCATCTTTTAAAATAGATTTTAGGCTATCTTGCTGAAGTGTATGTGACATTTTAAATGTCACAACTGTCCTGCTACAATTGATTTTGCTGACATGCTACTGCACCTAGAAGACTAAACTCCCCTGGAATCAGCAAAGAGCAGCTGCCTATTTCAGCTCTGCAACCTTTATTCATGATGCATTTTAGTCAGGGAAATAGAAGAAGAAATAAAAGCAAATGACAGTTTGCTGTTACTCTATCTGCAGTTCACTGTGAAATGCCAGAAGGAAAAAAAACACCCCACAAAAAAACCCAAAACCTTTCATACGGTTTTCATTTTGATTAAGTGGTTTTTTTGCTTTATTCAGTCAAAGACATTCTGAGTGTTGACTTATTTGACACTGAAAGACTCAATACGACTTCGCTATATCACATGTGATATGCGAAACAGCAAAGAAGTGGCCACTCCATTTTGCAGAGAAAACATGCTCTGGCAAAACTGAGCAATTTACCTCTTCTGTTTTGTGTTTAAGCTTTGCAAGGCATTATCTTACCATTTCTCGTGATGAAAACTGAAGAATTTTAAAAAATGTACTTCATTTAACCTATTTACACCCCATGTAAAATTGTGAGTTTGAAAATACTTTTCCACTATCACATATATTACAGAATATTTAAACTGTTACAAGTATAGTAAAATACTTTCAATGTATTTTGATTTCTAAAGATGCAGTATCCTTATAGTTACATTTTTGTACTAAAACCTGACTTACTGTGGAAATAGATCGAAATTTAAGCATTTTAAGGTACCAATGGGCTTGACTTCATAAGCATACATTACACACCAACTGTTACTCTATAGCGGAACTGTGAAAATATAACAATCTTTAAATTTCTTTGTGCACTTCTCCAGTTATAAATCCCAGGCAAAGGCATAATACAAATAACATGAGCTGGTTTCTGAAGAAGGTAGTATTTTCTTTTACAGTGTTTATTTCCAATTCTTCCTTTTCTGATTTTTTTTTTTTTTTAAATAAACTTGTTTATTACCTGCACATGGGTGGAAGCATGTGGAAGTGCTGGGGTTTATATGCATGCGTGTATGGAAGAGCATGCGGGAGTAGGGCGGATTTACTGAACGATCTTTAGACTTGTCTGCTGTGGAAGATGCAGTTTCACACACTGACCTTTCCAAACCAAAATTCAAACTAAAAAATAAGCGGGATATTAATGGTGAAACTTACTCTGATTTTGAGGTACCCACCTTCAATAAAGGAGAAAGAGATTTTTTCCATTAAACAGCATTTATTATCAGAAGATAAATTTATAAATGGCAACTAGAATACATTTTCAATGTAGCTAATGGAAAACGAGACTTATGATCACTGTTATTCCCATTATTAGAGGGGAGATGTGAGTTTACCCCAAACATCAACATCACTGATGTCATTTTTAACACTGTTAATTTTGTTATACATTACTCCAGCAAATAATCATATATACAAGTCAGTCTAAATCTATTTAATTAATTGTGTAAGCATGATAGAGAATAAGGAATACTGCATCTTCATCCCCAAGTATAAACTGCTGTTGCAATGAGCCAATTTTACAGTGCTGAATAAAACAGGTGCTCAAAAAATAATGTCAATTTAAAATTTAAAAAGTTCTGTATCAAAGCTGCTTGCTTGTTACGTTTTCCTATAATGCTGGCTGCTGAGATTTCCTGACAAATCCACTGGATCCTTTTGGAAACATTTGAAATCTGACACTTTGTGGCATAGTTTCCCTTGCAAGCTGTAATGGGCACGATGGATATTACCCATTCTTTACTCACACTTAAAAGCATAAATTTCTGTCTTTCCAAAAGAACGGGACACTATATATTTGTCTCTCCCAACTGCTCAATTAAGATGGACCTACTGTGTTGTGTCAAGACGAGATCTGGTATTTCTGCATGCTACATAGGATGTAAGCCTTCGCCACAGTTATGAAATGTCACAGACCTGTGGTGGGATACCAGGATTTTTGAGGAAACTACCCTGGAGCAATCACCCTCAGTCTTTGCACAAGCACAGAGGTTTGGCGGGTCTGAACCACAGCCACTGATGGAAAGACACCCTGAGAATCTGGAGGACATCAGCTCCACATCCAAACACCCTCCTCCCACAGAGTAACTTCTCTTGAAATACTTCTGGAGGGGAACACAAACCAGCAAACAACCTCACAGAGTATTTGGGGCTAACGCCTGCAGGTGCTGGTACGAATGAGAAATTTGCCAAGAACCATACTGGGTACTTGAAACCCAGTAGTGGACTACTGCTGGTTGTGTAAGTTGTCTAGAGGTAACAGCAGCACGAAAAGCCCTTACACGTGTGCTGGAAAGGTTGAGGATATACTTCCTGCCTGTGAAATAAGAAAATTTAGCATACATTCCTTTACCTTTTGGCTTCATTCTGTTACCATTGACACGCTCTGTGCCTGTGTCCCTTGGCATGAGTGCTGCTTTATCCCTGTATCACTTTGGGGTTCCTTGAATAAACCCAGACCCTCTTTCTGTTGCAGTGTTTCCTATGCATAAAGTAATGGGCAACCAGCTGAAAGACAAGGGATTGACACAGACCAACCTCAGCCTTGGGAGATGAGCCTCCCCAGGGCCTGCAATACATATGTTCCTCCTCGGGGCAGTTCAGAGATGAATGCTGAAATGTAAGGCCTCTCAGTTTCTCTCGGAGTAGTTTTTCTCTCTTCATTGACTACAGAGGAAGCCCAAAGAGGACACTGGTCTCTCCCAGTTACGTCCTGCCTTTGTGAATAACATCAGAGATGCTCTCTCTCACTGCTCCTCTTGTATGCTAACAGAATGGCCTTAAGAGCTTCCAGTGAAATAAACTTCATTTTCTATGGGAGAAAAAAATCACAGATTCTGAAAAGAATTCTGTACGCCATCGGTTCTTAAACTGAATTACTGCTATTCAAGTAATTAGTCAGTAAAATGTTCTTGGGCAGGAAAATAATTTTATCAATTGACTTCTACCTGACCTGACTTCTTTCCCTAAATGCTGAGAATGACAGATCCATTTAAGGGGACGATTTTGAAGTGCATAAAAGACAGACCTCAGACGTAATCCATGAACCACCTCACACACAACACCGACAATCAGTTTTTTAAACCAACAGCAGTAATGCTGCTGGTGAAGACCCAGTTCTGCTGCCCCGCAATGCCTCATGGCCTATCCAGAAGTCCTGATCCATCGCAGCCTTTTCATGCTTTGCACAGACGCTTAGCACCTCTGCTTCATTCCTGATTTGGAGCCGGATACTAAAACATTGCTGAATTTTGTGGAAGTTGATTACCAACACGGTCAACGGGAACTGATAGAGGCATTTTTCCCACAATGGTTGTGAATAATTTAGTCTTGGGTTTCTCTGCTGACCACTCGGCAGAGGACAGCCTGAGCTTGAACAGTACTGAAGTTATTCTTTCAGAGAGCTGATAAACTATCCAGTACCGGGGAATATTAAGAACGTATTTAAAGACAATCAAACTCTGGGGCCTATGAATGCTATTATAAAGTATTATCTCAGTCATATTAATCTTCAATTAATTGTAATTGCTGTCAGCATTTGTATGGGTACTCTGTGTTGGTTTTTCTTTAAGATTACCTCGATTTCAGAATCCCCCCAACATCACTACAGTTACTTCAGGAATCAGAAATTAATTCAGAGTGGTCAAACATTTAAAAATGAACAAGTGGCATCACAAGTTTAATCTGTGCAATTCCTGGAACCAAATATTCATAATTAAATGCATTGCAGAAGACCTTTATGTATTCATCTTTTATCTCTAAGCTATAAAAATCTCAACACTTAAAAAATCTTGCCAAGCCTCCTCTTTGTCAAATTTAGCTGACTAGGCAGATCTTTGTGAGGAAAGAAAACAGAAAAACACTATTCCATTTGCATGAACAACTGATGGCCAGGAGTTTCTCTTTCCTACATAATTCAATTAATACAAATTGGTTCACAATTACAGGGCTGTATGGGGAAGATCAAGAATTTCCTTTTATTTAATCTGAAAAGGCTTGGATTGAAAATCCCGGCAGGGGCAGCCACTGGTAGCCATACAAAGGGTCATTTATATCATACTAGACAGCTAGCAAAATCTTGTTATTCCCTAACTCCCAGGAAGAAACCTAATGTCTTGCAGAGCACCACTGCAGCACCATTTTGCCTTCCTACGGTTCATCCACTGACTCCTCAACAATCAGCTCTTTCCTTTATCTGTCTTGCTTTCCAGACACAAGTATTATGTTGAAGGAAATGAAAGTACTTAATTTTGGTACCTAGCAGGTCAGTGAAACCATCAGAAAGATTAACTTAAATGTGCTTATGTGCTATTTCTGCATACCCCCCCCCCTTCTGTTGGTGTGGAGTAAATTATTGTCTTGAGAGCCATTTTACTTATTATTGCTTTTTCTCTGCAAGAGATGCAGCCATTTCTTCTCTGTTTTTTTTGTTGGTACATTCAATTCCATTTCATGAATGGCTACACCACTAACCTTGGTACCAGCGAGTACCAAGATCTGACTATTTCCTTGTGTTCAAACACTGGTTGTGGGGAAGAGGATACCTGCATGAAAGAAAACTGCACTTCGAGAATGGGGTAGTAGTTTTTAGATGGGCTCTTTCTATACAAATCAGAAAATGGTTCTAAATAAGTCCATGGCAAAATACAGATACTTAATATTGTACTGTCAGCAGAGATGCTGCTGCCCCTTGTTTATTTTACAGACTTCAACAACAACAACAACAAAAGAAAAGAAAGGAAAAAAAAAAGATAAAAGAAAAAGGTTAAATGGCTGGTGTCCTCTAGGGCATAATGACAAATTGTGGTACAATATTAAAATGCCACCATTGCTATTGCAAAAGTCTGCTCAAGCGACCCTTCAGCTCCGACAGCGGGACCTCTCCAGCAGAATCTTCTTGCCTACTCACACGCAGCTTGTCTGTAGCACAGCTTGGGCGTAATGCTGACACCGGCCAGATGGTATTCAAAACAAGGGGAAAAGCTGGGATAATAAAGGTCTAGCGGTCTTGCTCTCATCATCATCATCATCATCATCATCATCATCATCGGCTTGTCATATCTAATTCTCCAATCAGCAGTGATTTTTCAGGAACAAAATGTCCGACAGCTGAGAAAACATACAAGCTATAAACATTTTTTGTCAAAGGACGCAGCATGAAAAATAATGCCCATTCCTGTAGCATTTTGGCTGCTATTTCCCAGGTGATTGTGATGACACTTTCAGGGGGTAGCCATGCTGAGGGGCAGACAGGGTTAACTTCAGATGGCAAGGAGAAGAGTGGCACTTCTTTTCCTGCTTTTTTTTTTTCCTAATTTCTGTTGTTATTTTTTGTTACAGACATCAGGGAAAGACCTGCCTGTTAACACTGTAGAGGGGGATTCAGCCCTGCTGAATTCACTCCCGGTAGTTAAGAGACCCAGCTCTTAAACTCGGCTGCAACAGGTAGCGTTTCTCAAACCAGCATGTGCCTGCGGCGGTGGAGCGCCAAGTGATCTGAGCGGGAAAAGCTGCGGTCACAGTCTGCACACTTGAATGGCTTCACTCCCGTGTGCTTGCGGTAATGCCTCGTCAGTTCGTCGGAGCGAGCAAACTTCCAGGTGCAGCCTTCCCAGGTACATTTGTAGGGTTTTTCTCCTGGGAGAGACAAAAGAAAGAGGGGAGGGGGGCAAAAACAGGTGGTGACTTTCCCCTTGTTGCTCTTAATCCCTGCAACCCCCTCTGCACGCTTCCCATGAACACCCACTGCCTAGGGGTTGCTTTAGGCCAAATTATACGATTATGAGGTACCAAATCTGCTGAATATAAGTAAAGGGCCTTGAGATTTATCATTCCTGTGGCATTCACATGACTAAGAAAATCTACAGGATTAAGGCAACAATATAGAACCTACCTTGCAGGGGTGATGCGGGGATTAACATCAGGACAAAGGGTTGTGTAATTATTCTCATGATTACCATGCAAGTTTGTTACCCTCATCTCGTCAGGCTACACTTTCTCCCAAAATGGCCAGATTACCCAATATTTCAGCAATTTATCACAGGCTGCCACAGAATTCCGATTATTTTTATGAAGTTTATGGAGGTTTCTAATTATTTGTGTAAACAACACTGCAGGACATTTCTTAGCAAGCTGGTAAAAATTAACTATGATTTCCCAGTTAAACATAAAAACTAATTTGCAAAACATCCTCTTTATTTATTGCACTTACTTTCAGTAAAATTAATTTTGTGTGTAAGATGTTACCAGGTACAATTTTTAAATGTACTCAGCCATGGGACTTGCACAACGCTGTTGATAAATACCTATTTACTTCAATGAGGTCAGACTTGGGCTAAGTGTAGATTTTTGGAAAATCCCACCCTCTGCTTTTTATTTAAAGGTAAGCATGATTCATGCTGCACGTTTTGTGTCATATCAAGTCAGAGGAGAAGATCCAGCAAATCTGGATTTTGTGCTTTCATAAAGCAAACTGTTATAAAACCCCATTTTTGCCATGTTTGTAGGCTATACTTATTTGTGATTTCTATCACCAGCCCTCAGTGTCTACATGTTAAATGCTCTTGGCATTTACCTTTGATCCCACAGTCGAGCATGCACCAAAACTGAGGAAGAGAAACTGTGTGAGGTCTGTATGTATCTTTCTTTGGTGTGTCAAAAATGGTTTTTTATTCCCCCTTCTGAATCCAGCTAATCACAACCAGGACAACCAAATAGCATCTCTGCAACAACTGTTTCCTTCACCAGGCACAATCATTCCTCAGTAATTTATTATCTCTTACGAATCACAAGCAGCTTGCAAGAAACTATTTCAATTACACGAACCAGTGACGCAACACTTGCTTTGTCATAGGCAGCACCTCCCTCCATGTGTCTCTTCAAAAGACAATAAATGCTTTGCTGAGAGCCTTCAGTTTCAAAAGAAAATTCCCGAGTAAGAATATAATCACAGAGTTCAAACAGCCCTGAAAAGTCCAGCTGAAATGGCCCTGGGTGCCTCTGTAAGCAAATCAGATGCTGTCCAGGCATGTCAGCAGGGTTGTCAGCAACATTTGAGCTCCTTGGGTTGGTACCTTCTGTGCACCATCTGGGCTGTGTTGCAGTTTTGATGTCAGACGGGGGTGGGAAACAGTTGCTGCGAGGAGAACCCAGCAATCCAGGCTCTGAGGTGACCACAGCCCATAGCTGCACCAGCAACAACTTAGCCTAGATAATTCTACAGTCCTCAGCCAAGCACAAAGCACCAAATAGTGTTCATTGCCCCTGAGCAGCCGCAGCGTTGGGCACCTGGAATCCGGCAGCTGCCGCAAACTGGATGGGCACAAGCTACACGGCAGATGGCAGGTTGCATGCTCTTGCCAATGACAAAGTGCTACAAAACGTGTTCAGATTCACCACTGAACTGTCTCACATACATGGCCTTCCCACAAACAGTTGGTGCAGAGCACCGGACAAATATAGCAGTGTCCCCATTTGACTTGGCAGGTCTATCCTAATGATCTCGTCACACCACACCAAGAGTTTCCAAGTGGAGCGCTTGCCCTGTCTATCTTCAACATACTTTAAAACTCTCTTTTTGTTTAGACTCTGGATACTGCCCCGGTTGGTTTCTTTGACTGCAGAGACTTCCAGAGCAAAACGAGGAGGTATTTCCTAGGCTTTGGATCCTTATTTAAAAGCATCTGAAATTCTGAGTCTCTCCCTACCCTGAGATCCTTCCCCTGCAATGGCCTCTTTGGTAGACAAATCCCAGCTCTTCTTTCCCTTGGCAGAAGACAAATGGAGAACCCGATGCAGGGAGGGACGGTTGGTGAAAGAGAAATACCAGAAATAGTTCGTTCGTCCATTAAAACAGTATCACTTCGGGTAAGAAACGAAAGTCAGCTGATGGAAGAACATGAGCTTGGGTCACTCGGCTGGAGTTCCCACGTGTTGCTTTCAGCCAATGCCCTCAATGAGGCCTGCTTACCCAGCCCCTATAGAGCTATGTGAAAGAGACAGGACTAACCACATTCCTCTCAAGCTATTTATACCACTGAAGGAAAATCGCTCTTACAAGCTCAACCTAAGAAGACCTTTCATTATTTTCAATGCATATAGCATAAGAAGGAAAAAAACAGGCAAAGTAGCATTACTCTGAAGACATTCACTCACATGCACCTTAAAAAAGCCACTGTAAAGAAAAGTGTGAAAGAGACGATTTTTCATTATGATTAATCAACAACATTTTACACAAACCTAATTTTTAGGGGGAGGATAATAACATTATTTTTCTGTTAAACACCCACATTATCTGTAGATGGACAGGTGCTAGAAAAAAAATGTTCTTCTTCCTAGGCAATACTATACTAACTGTTAGCCTTTTGACTGGTAACATCCCAGACATGAAGAGTGTCCACAGTAAAAAACAGAAGATCCAGGAGTTCAAAGCATGCAGAAAGGACCAGGAGGAGCAGAATTGCTAGACAATGGGAAGCTGGTGTCAGATACCACACACCAGCTTTGGCTGATGAGCTTGGACACTCACAGCTGAAATTCTCAGTACAATCAACAGAGAGAAGTAGGACCTCAGTAGGGCAACCCAGAAAGTGGTGAGTGAGGAGGTGGACAAAACTAGCTTGTTAATTAGAAGAAACTATACATATATATTGCCATTTCAAGACTGGATTGCAGTGGAGTTGAAGTCAAATACTCAACCATTTTCACTCAGACCCTTCTGCCTCTCTGCAGAGCTTAAGTGTCTAAGAAACTCTCGGGTTCAAAGTGTGAGCACGTTTTAGCTCCTTTGATGGCTCAACAGCTGCCAGAGCATGGCCCGCAGAGTTACTGTCATGCACCCAGACACTCAAGTTCTCATTCAGCTCTAAGGAGCAAAAGCAGGCAGTGTGAGTCTTGCCCAGGGTAGTGGACACATGGGAATGAAGGAGAAGACAAAAGAGTGGACAGCTTTTGGAAAATGGTAGTAAAGAGAGCTGCAGAAAGAGCCTAAGAACCTACGGCAATTAACACGAAGAGAAAAAGAAAACTGGAAAAAGATAAAACCCTGTTAGTTAGTTCAATCTTCTGAATCTGTAGGTTTTAGACTTATAGAAGCTACCCATTTAAAAAAAAATGCCTGAAGCTGTGAACGTTTTCATGGGAGCTGACCCTCTACTTTTGCACCTGTCTTTGACAGCTCTATTGTTTTGTCCCAAAACCTGACAAAAAGATCCCAAAACACAGAGAAATTGTATTCTGACGCTATTCCGCAGCTCTGTCTTGCAATACATGGACAGTGAACAGTATGCCATGACAGGCATTTACACGGATCAAGAGTGTCCCTGGAGCATGAAGAAGTTCTTCTAGACAGTTCCCTGTAGAAAATGAGTATTTTCTATTGTTTGGGGAAGTTAATTATGAAGTTTTAAAGGTATGACTCAATGCCCCAAATGGAACTAGTAATCTTTTTAATTTTCTATTAACAAAACATCTATTTCTAAGAGCCCTCCAAAACCTTGCCTTTTGTAGTCCAGATGCCACAATCCAAATTAGTTTAATTACTTTTACCATATTATTTTTCCTACCCTAACATGACACCTCTCACTTAAGCACTTAAGAACATAGTTACCATGGTTACTCATTAAATCTCCCTAAACTCAAGCAAATACTGAATTAATAATGCTGAATAATGACCACTGTTCAGCCAATCCTTCCAAAATTTTCCACCCTCCCCACAGCCCAGCATCTGTCTTCCCATATCCTTATTCATGTACTCTAACATCCAGAAGATCATTCACCCATGGAAATAAATCTCTCTCAAACTTTTACTTTATAACCCGATGACATTCACATATTCCTTAAAAAAAAAAACCTCTGTGGGTACCAGCAGGAGACCATGCCCTGTAATAGATGAAGGGACCAGGGTCTGTTCTACCCCAGGCAGAATTTCCTATGCGGTACGTTCCTCAGCAGTTATCCTCTGCCCATCAACTAGCTGGTATCATGGTATTTGATGCCAGATGCTTCAAAGACAGGCACCACAAAACCGCCATGTAAACAGCTATGGGTTATTCTGCCAGCAGGGAAACTGCTCTGGAGCTCCAGGAAACAGAGCTGGGCTTATGTTCCCTAGGCAAGGAACTTTATTTACTGCAATTGCAGATGCCCTATGTACTCCCTGCACACTTGCAGTTCCTCTCATTTGTGTATTATTTAAGCTTCATTTATTCATCAGTTTAGCAGGCTCTTGGCAACCATGTCATTAAGTAATGATGAGGCAACGCCGTCTACTACCAGGACAGAAAACATCCCAGTGATCAAGTTCTAAACCAACTTCTTTCTCTGGCATAAACTCACCTCTCCCTCTGGTATTACAGGCGAGTGCCATGACCCTTCTTGTTTGCGTCCTCTTCAGACATTCCCATCTATCCAATTTTTCTGCACATGTAATTCTCAACATGACTCCAAGTTATTACATCACCTCTCTGTAGCCCCTTCCTGCAATGGTACTCAGCATTTTGAAATACTAGTAACATTTTTATTCCAAATAAAAGTCAACTAGAAAATACACACAAGGGACTGTTCAAGGCTACAGGCTTAGCCACCTAGTCAGATTTTTCTGTATTTAGGCTTTCATCACACTGTGAAAGAGTCACAAGCTGAAATTCTACTTTTGAGAAGGACAAAGTTAGAAAAGCACTTGGAAACGAAACTTGGTTTATAGTTTCCAAACTGGGAGGGTGGGAGCATAGGGGAGATGCGGTCCCTCACTCCATTCATGAAATACAATGGTTTTGAGTCAAACTTGCATGGTTTAACAGGTGGCACCTGCCCAGCTGTGCTTTCTACAGCCACATCTTTATACACTCAGTTTCTACTGCCATTACTCTTGGAGGTGTATTCCCCACATAAAACCAGAGTGAGGTCCTAAGGATCTAGCCCAGAACAAGTCGAAAGAAAACAAATAATCCAGCACACAGCCTCTGCCTATGTTTGATGATGTTAAATTTTCTAGTCAAAGTCAACAGATCTGCAGCTTTGCAGGGTTGAGGACACCTCCTGGTGATTCCTGGTTTGGTTTCTGCTACAGGATATTATGCAATATATATAAGGTGTAGTATTTATGTCAGCTGGTTTCAGCTCCCACGTAAACACCAGAATCACTCTGAAACACATGGGACAGTCACACTGCACCCATACTGATAGAACTCTGGAAGGGGAAATCATAAATTGAAAACCACAAATGATGGCTAATTAGATTTTGCACTTCTACTAAAAATAAGCAATTTTGGACAGAAAAGAATCTTTTTACAGCAAAAACACTATGTGATAACGGGCAGCCTCAGGCACTCCCAGAGGAAGAGGGCAGCTTAGCTTTTAGACACAGAGGAAAGGGAAAAACGACAACTCTTATGTTTTGTGTGATATTTTTATTAGTATAATTTTTTAATGAAAAAACATCAGAGCACTTATAAAGCACTTTCCAACTTCAAAGTGCCTTATAAAGCTTTTTTTTAAATGCAATTCTTCATAAAAGTCTGTCTTCGTAATACCACTGTGTAACAAATATTGTGTCCATTCTGCAGGTAGGAAAACCACCACAGCGAGCATCAGCAACCTTCCCAAAACTGCAGAGAAAGTGAACAGCAATGCTATGACTCACATATTAGGAACACCTTACTTTCTGTAATGAAACTGCTAGATCTCAGTTTCATCCCTTTAAAAGTTTGAAATCTTGTAAATCATTTTGATGCAAAAATCCAATTCTATTGTTTAGATGTCTTTCTAAAGGTAATTTGGGATCTCTGTTACCAAGTTACTGATTTTCTATAACTCTTCGGTGAACATAGTGAATTTGAATTTTGTGTTTCAGGATTGTCAAAATATGCAAGTAAAATATCTTTCTGGGAAGAGACTGAAGTTTCGTATCAGTTGAGCAAGTCTGGGAAAACAATTTGTACGAGCAGAACAGGAACATACTGTGCTGCCTGTGACACGTCTTGAAATTCAGGTTTTTTATTCCTTGTTCTCAGTCTGACTTAGGCAAAGCACAGGGACATGGTTTCTTCATGTGAAAACTGGGAACAAAACAATTTCTGTAATTCAAAAACACAGTGACAACCTCCACTCTAAAACAAGAGACAGAACTTCATCACACTTTTGGCAGCTCTCGAACTGATTATTTACAAGCTCCACTTCTGATAATTCAGGTACGAGTCCTTTTCCCACATCACAACACACAACTATCTTTTCATTTCACTGCACTGAGCTTGGGTCTTGTTTGCCATCCTGGCCCTTTTCACTCCCTCTGCAAGACCAGTACTAGTTCAGCAACCTTATCTCTTCTCCTGCTGTTGTCCCACATGCCTCTCTAGGTATACAGCTGCCTCAGCTTGCTGCTTTTTTAATACAAATCCCAGCAAAAAAGCCTTTGTGACCAGGCTCACAAAATTCAATTCTCCATAATTCAAGAAGGCAAATCCATTACGTGGTCTCAGCCTTGCTCTGTCACCGCATGCACAGGAGAGAAGTGAGGGGGAATCCAAGAAACTTCTCTTCCAAATTTTCTCTTTTTGGGCTTCTGCACGGGACTTTGCCCCATGGTGGGACATACCTATTACTATGTGAGATACACATGAATTAATGCTCTGGGGCAAGGATTAGTTCCGTACATTGCCAAGGGCACTGCTGACGTAAAATGATAAATGTTAATCCCTGTAAAAACAGAAAAAATAAAAAATCTGTGCACCTGAATCCAGAAGCCAGACCAAATCCCAACAGTAGATAACAAATAACACTTTATTACCCTTCCTGATATTCTTTTCCTTCACGATGCAGTACGTATATAAATATTTAAGTATTAAATATTTATATTTAATACTTAT
>VYZW01028507.1:32775-78291 GCA_013401315.1 Balaeniceps rex
CTTATATTTATATATAAGTGTATTATTCTGAAATATTTATATTTAATACACTTAAGTATTAAGTGCATATATATGCACTTAACATATATATTTTTTATATATATATATATATCTGTAGTGGAAGATGGCATGAAGCTTTCTCCTTCCCTCCAGCCACAGCAAATATATGGGACTATCAAATTTCCAGTGCTGTGGGGAAGGCTGAGATTTTTCCTTTTATGGCAGCCTTCACTCACAAAGGTATTTGGGAAAGGTGATGTGACAGATCTGTACTTCCATCATCAGCCATAAGTGCAAGGGAGATGCCAAACAAGTGACACTTCCCTTTCCATCTGCCTCAGATTCTGCTATTGTCACTCTTCCTGGATGCTCCAGGGATTGCTCCACCATGTTCATCAAGAGCAATACTGATGTTTCTCAGTATAAAAGTTAAACCTTCCACTACCTGTAAAAAACAAAACAACAAACCAACCCCCAAAGAAATAAACAAACAAATAAAAAACAACAAAGAGGCTCTGAGAGATGAGCTTTGTCTCACTCAGTTTTGCACAACCGATTATTTGTTGTTTGCACTGTGCTGGAAGTCAGGCTCAAGCAGAGGCTGGGACCCTGGTGTGCTGAGCTGTCTGCAGAAACAGAGCATTAAAAAACCCTCCTTCCATTTAAGTAAATGAGTTGTGAATGGAACTAAACTTCCCAAATGAAGAGACACCAATTCTTATCACCATAAAAAGCAGAATAAATATATATGATACTAAAGATATTAACTGACAAAAATACATGTGACAAGGGAAAAGATCATTAGAGTTAATCTGACCAAGATACCTCTGCATTTCATATCCTATGTGGGGAAAACACTCACATGCAGAAAATAACCCCTCGTCCTACACAGGTGTCATCTGATCTCTTTTCTTTCCCACGAAACAGGAAGTTTTTGTAAAATTTCCCCAATTTTCTACCTCCTTATTTGCAAAAAGTGAATATTGAAAACACTAGCTTTCAGGTTCTACCTCTTGTTTCCTTTTAGCCATGGAAAAAAGAAAGCAGAAAAAAGAAAACCTGAATAAAACATTAAAGAACAAAGGCTTTTGTGATGCTTACTTGCAGTTTTGAGCATGCTCCGATCAAAGGCTGCCCTGAAAAGGACAGGGCAGGCACGAGCGACTCCAGACACTTCCTGAAAGACACAGGGTATCACCAGTAACAGGCATTTCAGTAGCAAGTTGCCATCCTGTTCCCTCTGTCAGGGACTGAGCGGGCTGCAAGAGTTAACGTCCTTGGAAACCCTATACTGTGTATTTACTCCTCCAGGTCTGGGTGCAACATCTGGGAAAGCATTTTGGAGGGAATGGGAGTAGAGAGGTCTTTCTCGCCTTCATGTCACTGCAGGGCTACACATGGTAGACCACAATCATGCCTGAGACCTTAGATGAACTGCAGTTCTTTGGAGGTAGAATATTAAGTACTAAATGGTTTACTTAGAGAAAATTTCATTCTGCATAATGAAATCATCATTATTCCCTCGTGCCACACACAGACAAAACACATATGCACCCCATATTTACAAAGTCAAGGGGCACTGTTGCAAATATTTTTCATAACCTAGAGACTGAAAGCAATCACAGACGCAATTAGACTTGCTTTCCCATCAAAGTGCCTTGGAATAACCACGTGGGCACCCTTCCATATCGGCACAGCATCAGACCTACAATGCAGAGGAATGACACCCCGTGTGTAAGGTGAATTCAGAGCTCGCAAAATGCGCCAGAAATGAAATCATTTAACTTTCCACAGAGCAGCTATTGGAAGAGAACTGGATGTACAAGCTCCTTGTGGTATGGACACCTGCCCATAAGTAGCTGGACTCAGACAACTATCTCACTACATCCAGAGGTTCCCATTTCTGAACATCACCTTACTAGGCTGTGGTGGCATTTGTGAGTCTGCCTTTATACCTTGGTACATACTGCACCAGCAGACATCTGCTTTTAAATATATTTCTGTCCTGAAACCTGAATCCAGTCACATCAATGGGAATAGGCTGAGGCTTCAGCAGCCCCGTTTATTAAATAATCTGTTTATCTTCTGAATAGAAACTGCATGAAGAAAGAGCAGAAAAGCTAGAAGTCCATGAAATATACTGGTTTCCACACTGGAAAGCTCTACTGTTTATTGAAACTGGCAGTAAATTTTAAACACTAAAAGAAAGTATTTCTTAAAAAATAAAAGCATCACCCAATACAAATAGAACCTCCTATTTTACTTAAAGCAAATTAATTTTTAAATTGGCTTTATTTCTTTAAATTCCCAGTTTCTGGAACAGCATGTGAACCTGCTGTTGCAGCTTTTTTCATCCGACAGATTTACGTGAGGGGAGAGCTCTGGGATAAGGGCCTAGGGAGCATGTAGGACATGAGAAAGAAAAGCTGGGCTTTTGAAGAACAAGTCTGGAGGGTAGGTGACAAAGAGGTGTTAATTTTAAAGCAGGCCAAAAATCTACACAGTTCAAGTCAAATCCAGAAGGATTATTTAAAAAATGTTGCTCCCTCCCAATATTTGCCTAAAGAAGGGGTTACAAACCTGTAAATAGCTCTCTGGAACTTATAGCTAGCAAAAGGCACTAAACAGACCTTAAGAAAATAACAGGTAATGAATGGAGTTTTAAAACCTACAGAGCAAAAATAACTTTTTTGGTGCCTCTGACTTTTTAAGTCTGCTCCGAAATTCCTCAAAGGAAAATGTGAACAAAGACTAATGACAGGGGCTCTTTCATATTAAAATAATATATGGAGCAACAGTGAGTGAGAGGAATGCAATGTTTGAAAAAGCACAGACTAAATAAAACACCCAACTACTCACTAGTCCTCTCTCTTCTAGGGTGGTGTCTCAACCCAGCCATAAAGGAACATCTTGGGGAGGAAATGCTGTCATTTTCTCAGGTACAAAACCGCATTTCTGAGACGTTTACTGTCTCCACGTAACACCGCTGAAGACCCCCTGACACTGACAAATAGGTTTCATTACGTCCGTGGCAAAGGTATTTGCTCTCATCTCTCAGGAATGATATAGGCGTTGATCAAGGACAAAGCACCAAACACTAAAAAATTCATTTGGCCTGGGGGCTATATTCAGCCTGCCTCTCTAAGTGCCTAACGAAGCAGCCGCATCTTCTGCAGCAGCGGCGCTGGGAAGAGTGATTCGGACCCGGTGCTGGTTGGGGCTCAGGGATGAAAAGCAGCAGTTGCAGCCCTGTATCTGAGCCCCATAGAAGGTGTTCTGGTTACAGCCCTTGCCTTCCTCCACCCCTCGGAGGCAGAAGCAAAGCCATGGCTGTGGCTATACAATGCCCTATGCCCACAGACTAAATTCATTCCCACTTCACACCCACTGGAAAGTCCCAGGCTTTTCCTGCCATTGACTCCAGAAAGCCACTCTGCCATGCTCCTCCAGAAATTAGTAACTAATGCCTGAAATAAGGTTGCACAGAAATACAGAATGCTGATTACTCCTACAATAGGAGAAAATCCTACGGAGGTGAGAGACAGGGACCAATCTCTTCTGTATCAGACAATGTAAAATTATGTCTCACATAACCTTAAAGCAGGCATCTTTTTTCTTTATTGACTTCTTCAGGATGATTCACACAATGTTTTAAACTCCTTGGGTTTCAGTGGTAAGAGGGTAGCCACAATGAGCTACAACTGGATTTAGCTGTGAGCAACTTTAGATGTGAAATCCAAGACAAACCAAATTTCCCTTTAAATGACTACGTAGTTGGTTAGATTTCTCAGGTCACAGTCCCCATCCTAGGCACCACTTTGGGACACATTCACATCACCCAGTGTACTCTGCATACTTAGAAAAAAGAGAAGCTTTAAATCTCCTCCACATGTACTATCAATCATACATGTTTCAAGTCTCTGTGTTCTTTACCAGGCCCCCTAACAGACAGCATAATTTGCCTTTTCAATTTACATAATATGCCTCAAATTTACATGCTCTTCCTCTTTAAGAGGAGACAGATGATGTCTATGAAAACTGGATCATGATATGCAAAGGTTAGCTTTGGTACCAGTAGGCCCGCAATTCAGGTTAAAACAGAATATTGCACGCTAGGATTTGCAGACTAAGTAGCCTGTGGATGAAAAATGAAACTAGCTTTTAGCCACGTGGTTGGCCAGTGGGACAGTTCATCCATGACCGGGTGCACCACCACATGCGTGCCTTGGGACATCGTCCATACCCAGCAGCCACTGCCCTGCCCTGCCCTGCCTTTGCTGGCAGCCAGAACCTGACATCTTTTGATAATCATGCTTTTCAATATTTAATGCGTTAACAAGGCAACTGAAATTGCTATGAATAAAAAAGGGTTTGTGTGGTTTTCGTATGATCACTGTCATCTATCCAAAAATTGCTTTTACTTTCTAATGTCTCCTTTGCACTGTTACGGCAACCAGCCCAAAGCATCCTGGATGTTTGTTCTTGTTTTCCCTCTTCTCGCTCCCTAAAACAGATTCCCCTGTCCTCTCATCTTTCCAGTCACTCCCTTTATCCACAACTAGTAAGCTGACTGAAGCTATAATAACATATACACGAAATGTATTATTTCACCTGAGACTTTACCGCATTGCATTTGACCTGATAAATGGCCTGACTGCATGGCTTTGTCCTGCCACCTTCACTGTATCTAGCTCATGCACTTAGTTTCATTACAGTTACAGATGATTGAAAAATAATGACAAGTCAAGTGAAATTCTGTGGGGAAATTACAAACAATTTTGACTACTTTGCAGCTTTCCATTGACATTTCAGAAACATCCAGCCAACTAGAGAGGAGGTCAAGATGTGTGTCCTCAGTCTTATGGCATGAAAATATCTGCCTGCTTTTTGCCAAAATAATGAAATTATTTAATGCATTTTACAGTTTTCACAGACCCATCATTTCCAGTTTCACCAACTTCACAGATCAGTTATTAAAATCTAGTTTTTATGACCCATGTCAGCCTTTCAACAGAAGGCATGATTTGCCTCTTCGATTTACATAAAACCTATCAGATTTTCATCATCTCTCTTCAGAGGGAAGAGAGGCTGTAGATCTTTCACAAACCAGGGTTAGTAGAAAAGGAAACAACAATTCATTAAGATAAATTTAAATATTTTTAGAATGAAATTTTGATTGGGGGAAAAAAACCACAGTGGAAGCAACCAGTATTGCTTAGTCTGCAATGCTCAGCTGTCCTACTGGGAGTGTCAATGGCAACTTTAGCACCGCCTAAAAGGCCTGAAATAACCGTTACATATCATAAAATAACACTTCAGTTGTTTCCATCTTCAAAGTAAAAGCAGCAAACTGAAGAAGGTGAGTCCCACCGGGGCTGCATGGGTGCGGACCTCTCAGGGAACAGGAGTTACAGCTCTCCTCATTCCCGGGGCTGACACCAGCACCTACACTGAGCGCAATGCAGACATAAGCAGACCGGGAATGCAACCCAGGGTTGCTGGTTTTCCCATTTTTAAAGATTACTCATTTGTAGAGTCACACATTAGTAATTTTCTTTATGTTCACTGAAGCAGAAACTAACCCAACACAACTCCAGTGAGCCAACTTCTCACAGTTTCTCCTTGCGGAAAGAGTTGATAAACCTGAGCTGTGAGATTGCCTGCGAGCCCTGAAGGCTCTCCATCACACCCGATACCTACTGATAGCTTTATTTGACGATTTGGCAAAACAACAACAAGAAGCTGATACTACAAAGAGAAATTTAATACCAGTGCTTGTGATTTATGAAACGCTCTAACTATTGCAGGTTTCACTTGCTGTTTTTCTAGTTGGAGAGAGGATGTGTAATTCAAGCTCGCCCCCCAGTGGACTCCATGCCCACACCAGTACACTAAGTTTTGAGGACACTGGTGAGAAGTACTGGGGAGCTGGACGATAGCATACTTAAAAAAACCTAGGTGTCACTCTAAGAGAATTAAATGCAACTGTTACCATCTACAATATTTTGTTTCCGTTTTTAATTAAGTTTAAAAGTAGTACACTTTCCAACCAACAAAGTTGTTCAAAATACCGCATTGTTTTTCCTCCTGTATCCAAACGACTGCAAATGTTTTAGTGGCTATGCATATATAGTAAATGAAAAAAAAATATAGTTCTCAAACACATCCTGCTTAGGTAAACAACTGTCAGCAAGATCAGCCTGCCTAAAAAAAGTCCAGATTATGCAATGCTGAGTTTCTGTGATCTTTTCTCAGAAAGCTTTCTACTGAAACTTGCTCACCCTTGCGTGCATAGCTGTCATACTTCATTTATACTTACCCAAAACTGCACTAATTACTGTGGGTCATACGTGAATAATTAACTTCTTTTGCCTGAAGCAAAAGTAAAGGCCAAGATAAAAAATGTAAGATGAGATTAATACATAGAGTATGCTCATGGCTGATGCTACATGTAAGTCTGATTATACCAACCTCTTGCCAACACCTGAGAAGGGTTCTGTAAAACACATTTAATTTTAACAGCACCATACATATTTTCTCACTGGATCTATTGGCTAAATTCAGCGCTCACCTTCTCTCTAGACTACACTTTGCTTTATATTGTCATGTCTTCATGCCTGCTGCAATGTAAGAAGTAGTTAACAGCTGACCATTTAATGAAGGTTTTTTATTTGATGTTATTTTTCTTTTCTCCCTTAAGGAATAAACCAACATCCCACATGACTTCAAAATATTTCAGGCAGCTGCCTTTTGGGGTGGGGATTCATTTCAGCCAGCTAACAGGTAGGCATCTGGGCTTCCTCTGTATTCAGCAGTGAAAGAGAAGCACCTTCGCAAGCCAATCCCTGGGTCTACCCAGAGGGAATAACGTGCCCCACAGGTGCCAATCCCTCTTCTCTGACTACCCAGAGATCCCAGACAGATAGCATAGCCTAGACACCCAGCTGCCAGGGAACCAAGGCTGAGGAGATGGATCCTACGATTATGGCAGGTAGAGAAACTCCCTTCCTGCTGCTGGAGAGTTACAGCTGCAAAAGCTGTAATTACCAACACCATTTCAAGCCTTCAGTGCCTAGTTTTGAGCACCCTAAGTGCACAGCCCGAGATTCAGTGGTGCAGACTGTCTAACACTGATTTGGGTGCGTTACCCACAAGCGCTGGTCTGCCATGAGATCCCTAATGAATTACAGACTCATGACAAATGTGATTCTCAGTTATTTAAAACATCACAGCAGAGAACAACCTTCTGTATTTCTGGGCTAACTTGGGTGTGACAGTTCTGAGGTTGTTCACATTTAGTTTTGTAACTCAGCTCCTTACACGGTGCTTGCTTATACTCCTGTGCTGGTCGCCAGTCTTGCAGGCTAGAAAGCATGTTAAGTGGTATTTTTGGTTCAAACCAAAAAGTCTACTGGTTTCACACCTCTGCTGGGCTCTCTGCCTTCTAATCTGCTACAGCCATAAAATGCTCAAAGGGTGATACAGGCAAGAATAGGGAAACAACTTAGAAATCAGGGCAGGGAGAAGGAAAGGGACAGAGTAGGGTTAAATTGGGATAAAAGTAATAAAACAAGAATGACAGAGAACAAGGTGAAAGGGTAAGGGTATATAAAATATATTGGAAGGGTAGGGATGAAAGACTACATTGAAGACAGGAAGAACAGGGAAGAGGAAAAAAGAATTAAGACAAGACATGATAACTTAAGAGAGAGGAGAAGGCACAAGCATTAATGGGAAGATATGAAGAAACTAGAATAATTGGCCTAGAGGGAAATGTAATGAAATTCCCAGATCACCAGAACATTTCTGCTGTTTAAGGAAGGGACTCTTACCTTACAGAAATTGGTTTAGTAGGGGGTATTAGGACGGAGCCTTGTTCAGTATTCCTCTCAACAAAAGTCCTACCAACCAAAAGACATATTGGAAAGAGTGATGGAGACGTGGCCTCATTTGAAATGTAGAATCCATCACTTAATTATTTAAAATAATATCTCATACTTTTAGAGTACATCACACCACAGAAAGCGCCAGCAGATTCTCAGCAAAGAACAACATTGTACTACATGCTGGATAAGCACCATCCTTTCTCCAAGGAGTTAGAAGAGCGCTGAAGTACATTAAGAGCAGAGAGATCAATAAATTTAATTTAAGCAAATCAGCAGCAGAGTAAGGAACAGCACAGAAACTCAAGAGCGTTCTGTCCACTGCCTTTCTAGCCATCCAAGCGATCCCCTTTTAAATTGTTCTTGATGACTTCAAATTGCCGCTCCTGAGTTTATCCACAATAAAATTACAACAATTACACATCACTGCTTCAGCTACCCTTACATGCCTGTCATGTAGACTAGTAACAGCCCATGAAGTTAATAAGGACACCAGGCATTAAGTGTTAAGTATTATCATCACTGAATGGGTCCCAGCTCATCTAGGCACCTCTCTTGCATCTCCGTTGTAGGGACCTACTGCAACCTATTCTGATAAAGTGACTGACTTCCCTCTGCAATATGTGGCAGGTGCCTCTGAAAGCCTCCAGAAAGAAATACTGACCTCTTGAGTTTACACTTGAATTGAACTGAAGGCATTTAGTGGCACCTATCATTCAAAGACTACATCTGTAAAAGCAAGTAGTAGCTCAATAGGATCAGGTCTGCAGAGTGAAAAAAATGGTGCTGAAGATCCATGTCCACACTATATGCTTTTCTTGAGGGTTTCCTTTGGACTAGCTCTGGTTGGTCCCAAGCAATGACCACCAATGTTCGTTGAAGGACAGTAGGTGTGTCCCTGGAGGCCACTTTTCTGTTTAGTTTTATCTGAAAGGAGTTCAGTTTGTGCTGAGACCGTTCTTGTGCTGCGAAGTGGGGATGACAGGGAAGCTCAATTCAAAAGCACACTCAATCTGCACCAGAATCCCAATGCTGATGCACCCACAGACATCTCCGTTGTTTAGGTACAGGCCTTCAGCTCTTAGTGTAGGATGACGAGTTCAGTATGTCCTAAATTAGGCAGAAAGGAACATGCTTGTCTTAACTGTGGTACACAGTGCCAGAAAAGTCTTACCTGTGTGTGTCCTCCGGTGAGCCTTCAGGTGGGAACTTTTTGTGTATACTTTGTTGCATCCCTCAAAGTCACACCGATGGATGCGCCGCTTCCTGGAGTCTGGAGACTCGGATCTTCTCTGACGCCTTGTGCTCTCAATACTGAACGGTGAAATGGAACTGAAAAACAAAACAGAAGCAAAAAATTAGGCAAGAGCATGGTGTATATCCTGGGCCCCAAAAGATCAGCTGTAATATATCACTGTGCCAGAAGTGACCTTACCAATTAATTAAATGTAGTCCATAGCACGTATTTGAAACAATTTGTGCTAGAGCGTATTTTGTAGTATGAAATAATTCAAGTCTTGATTTAGAAGTGCTTATTGCCAGAGAAAACACCACAATCCTTGAAATACTGCTCCAATAATGAAGTAGCCTGACTTTATCTGGGCTTTATTTCTATTTTACACATGTCCAGATCAAGCTCACTGAACCCTGCTTTCTAAACAACTTTATATATAGGCTCCATAATTTCTCTTTGACAAGTTTAAATAGATAAAAATCCTGAAACCTTTTATGAAACAGTGTTTCCAGTACCCAGATCTGGACTATGGATCCTCGCGTTTGGCCAAACACCTGTTATTTGCTTGCATACAGATTGCTAAGAGATCCATATCACCCTGCAGCAGCAATTTTTCTGTTTACTTATTTAACAGTTCTCAATCTATCACCTGCAAGTCAATGAATTTTATTTCCTTTCAGACCACTGATAAATAAAAAAGTTTACTAGCGCAGGGCCAGCAAACGATCCCCACAGAAATGCCTATGCTCAGCGAAGATACTCCATTTACAGCAACATCCTAAGGCCTATCAGTTATCCCAATTTTAAGCAAATAAAAAAGTAATGTTGAAGTCACGTTGCTTTATTTTATAAATACAGTATGTACCGAGTCTAATACTTGAAGAAAGCCTGCTACAACAATGCACTTGCCTTGGTTAGATAAACTTGTGTCATAAACTGTTATCAAGCTGGTATGCCAAGATCCAAACCCTCATCGACTTCCATTAATTATATTACCCAGCTACAAATCATTATTAATTGATTGCCTTATCAACCCCATTATGGTTATACTGCACAGCAGTCACATTCACCTACTAGCCTGTTTAGCTGCTTTTAAGTACTGGAACAACACTGGCCTTCATCAAGTTTCTGGGGCTTCCCCACATTCCTGGGTTTATTGACATTGAAGGTAAATGATCTAGAGATTTGTCAGCCAGCTCTTTTAAACTCTTAAGATGCAAGTTCCAAGTTCTCCTGAAAGAATTTGCGACTGTCAAATGAAACTGAATCAGAGGGAAAGAAACTGAATCTGATCATGAAAAGAAGTAAGCATGAACCTCTGGGGAAGCTAAGATACTAAGAAAGGCATCTGAAAGAAGCACTGATGTTGATGCATCTGCCGAGAAGCTCCTGTGTCAACACCAACCTTCTGTTACAAATAGCCAGTGCTGTAACAGCTATAGCTGTTCTGCCATAGACTTCACTTTTAGAGATTTCCAGAATTCGCTGAGGACTATTTATATTGGGTTAAAACTTTGCATAAAGCATCTTGCACCGTTAGCATGCGATTTCACTGATGTTCCAATTAGCTGCATTACAAATCTTTCAGCCTTGAATTCATGATAGTTCAAATTACGCATTTTTCTTTTTGTTTAAATATTTTTACAGTACAACCCTAATTCAAAGCACTATTTAAAAAAAAATGGAGTACTCTCTTTCTGACAGCCCTCTTTTTCTCTTAACACTTGATATATATTTATATTTCACCTTCAGGCAAAGAGATTTTCCAGATTAATTATTTTTGCCTATAATATGATGTGTGTAAACGGGCATGCGGGGAATCTCTGAAATGGAGGAAGAAATGGACAGAGGGCCGTAATATCAACACTAACTAGCAAAAAGTAGTCCCCAAGAGAGTAAGACACATCAGCACTTTAACTATGTGACAGGAACACAGATATGTTTAGCTGTCACAGAAACAGCTCAGGAATTGCATTTAAGCATCTGCATCTCAGGGCAAATAAAAGTCTTGGGTTAGATGATTCACTGAGAATGGTCTTGCTACTCCAGGGTTTTTTTTTAAACATCCCACCAGCTAAAATAAAAAGCAAACATGTAAATCAAATCTTAAAGCTCAATACTGAAGGTACAAAATCCAGTGCTCAAGATCAGAAAATCTTTATCTTTAAAAATAAATATTTGTGCTTAATTTTTCCTGCATGTGATTTATGAGCCGTCTTAAAAGCCTATTTTGTAACAGGGCATTCAGATCCTGGATAGTACAGCTCTTTTAAATGGGAGGAGGATCAAGCTTGCAACGCTGCTGCAATTTCCAGCCCCGAGACAAAATGAACCTTGAGCAGAGTCAGCACCTCGTAAAAAGCTACTTGTCACGTACAAGAAAGTGACCTCACTGCTGGGAACTGCTCTGGGTTTTCCCAGGTATTTATACAGGAGGTGGTGGCATAAAGTGGTGCCGCAAAGGTGGCACACGATCAATGCTGCTGCTTCTTAACTGGATTGCTCCCTCTTTCTAAAAGATGAAGCATCCTACCTATTCCATGCCAGGGAAAATAACCGAATAAGCCACAGAAGGTGCTGTGCATTGCCACCATCCGCCAGGAGCTTCACAGCCATCGCTTGCTCAGCACGCCGAGGAGAAAGGTTACTGTCAGCTGGAACCAGCAAACGTAACCTCATGCCTTCCCTTCGCAGCAGCAGTGCAGGCTAAATGACAACTAGCCAGCAGAAGGGACTCACGTGGCAAGTGAGAGCACACCTCCAAGGTGATCTTCCTCTGCCACTCTAACCCCTGTGGTGCAAGGGGACCCCACAGCGCAGACACGCTCACCGGTGGAAAAGGAGCCAGATCCTCCCTGATACCACCAGCCTTGTTTTAGCTTTACAATTTTATAAATGGAGATACCACAGGAAGCCCTGAAAAGAGGGCAAGGTGCTTTTTTGAGCTTCCTGAGGTTAGTCCCTCTCACAGTAACTGTCAGTTGATTTGCTGATGTTCTTTCCCTTGGCCATGAAGCAGTGAAGGGACACCCTCCTCTTTCTCAAGCAATTTCTACAAAATACCCTCACCGACCACTCAGAGAGACATAAAAAAGTCCTCAAAACCATGTTTTGTGCCTTTCAAAGGCCATGGGGGTTCTGCCAGGTGGCTCTGGTCAGCACAGGGCTCCAGAAACTACTGTTTGATGGCACCACAGTGGACAAAGACTTTGAGAATGGACACCACAGGGAACTCACAGGTATTTATTTTTTTACTGAGTTTTTTTTCTTTTTGTTTACAATATGTTTTAAAATCATGTACAATAAATCAAAAACCCCAAAATTAAAAAAACCCACCATATCTTAGCAGCCTCTCTTGACTGTAAGTGTCCCTCCACAGACTGCCCAGAGTGAAGACGTGGAAACACGTCAGCAGCCGAGAGCTGCGGGGTGCCCAGACGAGGAGCTGCCAGTTCTCCTGTTAACAGCCAAGATCTCAGGCAGCCTTTACGGCTCTAGGTGGGGTTTAGCAATAGGACTGATACCATATGGTAACATCCCAGGCAAACTGCAGGATGTATCAAATTACTGCTGATACATCAAGTTTGAAAGACAAATTTAAAAAGAAGAAAATTGGTTTCTGACCTGTGAGCTTGACATTTATTTATTTGCAGTTCGTTATTTCTAAAAACAGTGTAATTCCTATATTAGTGTAGAAACTATTACACTAACAGAAATCCTGGGACACTGCTGGTTGCCTCCATAGGCTGCTGCAACACCTGTAGTCAGTACTGCTCATAGGGTGAAACGAACGAAATCAATGTGAGCATTCAGGGTGAATTACAAAACTTCAGCTGTGTTATTTCCAGCTAGAAGTGAAAACATGCATCTCTGCAACTCACACATGGCCAAGTGCTTGTCTCTGATGCAAAAAAAGTCTTCAAAGTAAAACAAAGACTGGGGCTTCGCCAGTAGATGGCCATCAAGTTCTGCTGAGGGGTTATAACAACCCTGGTAACACAGGATTATTCTTCCTTTCTATGAATGCTGCCCATGACCTCCTAGATGTTTCACCTCCATTCTACATACAGACTGGGAAAGGCCCTTGGCATATGCAGTAACACTAGTAGCGGGTCTTTTTATATCAATCCTCTGTTTTCTGAGCGATATGCAGAGCAGAGATGCCTAGAGAGCATGGTATGTTTATTAAAGACTTGAACTGTGTTCAGTGCTGTGACACACCAACAACATGCCATGCAGCGATGAGTCGCTGTGCGCTGGCTGCTCCCCACGAACAGCCTGCTCGTGTGCTCTCACCCTGTGGCAAACATGCAGTGTTACCTTCGGCCACCAAAGTACGAGCTTCCTGGCACTGCCCGTGTCCCAGCAAGAGCTGGCTGATACGGCCAGCACGGAGCCAGTGATGTGCAGCGAGCCGCAGCTTTGCTCTTTGCTGTACAAACCTGAACAGCGTCCCAGTGTTGCATTTTCATCTTTGTGATTGCCACCTTGGCCCCTCTACTATGAGCTCAGATTCTCTGGCTGTGTCTCCTGCCTGCCTTGCAAAAGACCTCATGGAAAACACACCGACCCAGGGCCAACAGGTATAGACCAGCTTGTGTCCAAAGTCCCCCCCACCTTACCATACATCTCTCCTTTACAGCATTCAGACTGTACTACCTTCCTCCCTAGCTGGCCCTGTAGTTAAACGAGAGACTTATGGCTGCACCTTAACGATAGTCCATGGCTAGTAAAAACAGCTGCTAACTTCACTTTGGGGTGAGACCCAGACACGTATCAGCTGTGTCCCCTCCACTCTGGCTACCACCAGAAGGAGAACCAGACTGGGCTCGGCCCTGTGCAGCAGCCGCTCAGCCTGGATGAGGGGCTCAGCAGGCCAGAGCATGCCCCACACGGTGGGCGTAACGCGAGCCGTGATCCTCTTGCATTTCTCAGCCTCTGGGCTGTCGAAGGATGTGATTTGGCTAAACTGGCATACCAGGACAGTCTTGCTCCAGTTGCTTTCCCTTGTGTCAACACTGGCACTTGTCTCATTCTGCAGCGAGCCATTTCAGGGACCCACAATGACAAAAAGTCAAGTCTGCAAAGAAACACTTGAGCATCTTGCTTGCTTTTGCTGGTTTAGCTCCCTAAATAGTGGAGTCTGCCAAGTACCTGCACTGACACATGGGAGATGATGGGAACCTGTGGTCAAGGGTTAGGGGAGTGTCATCACCCCTTTCAGTGGCAACGAGCTGTGATTACCACCAATGGCACAACTTCCACGGAAATTCAGAATTTGTGTGAAGAAATCAAGAACATGGACATAAGTAATCAACACAAGGAACAACTGGAAAAATCCACCTTTTGCTCCACAACGAAGCTTCTTCTTGTGATACTTGTGTACATAACACACACAAAGATAAACACATCAATAGATAGGCTGAAAACAAAAACTGGGAGATATTACCATGCTAAATGCTTTGGAGGTGACAATGTGCCTTGGCAGTGTACAGGAGAGAACCACAGGCAAACATTCATATCTCACCCTCAGGCCAATTTTGGACATCCAGACAGTTACAGTTTTTCTTTGTTTTTAAAGGGAAAAAAGATATAAATATACAATATTCAAATACACAAAGTGTATAAATTTAGCAATGTGAATCATTACTTTATGAGACATGCAAAGTTTCTGGGCCAACCTTTCAGTTGTAGTAACTAAAAGCCCAGGCAAATGAAATAAAAGCAGAAGACTAGAATATAACATGTCTGCATTCAGATGGTGATGAGCACTTGAAGAAAATCCTTGGATCTCTTGCATTTGGTCAGCATTCAAAGGGAACCTGAGCTGCAGAAACATCACGGGTTTTGGCCGCTTAACATTTATTAAAACTGGAGCTCTTAAGTGGATAAATATGGGCATCAGAGTCGAGCTTTCTGCGTTATTTTTAAAATTTTGGCCTTTGGATCCAGTGGTGGGACAGCACCCCACCCCGAGCACATCAGTCGATCTCATGCAAACCCATGGCAGCTGTCGGTCATCCTTTCTTTGGGTGAAGCGGGGCAGTAGTGACCGCACGCGGCTCACAGAGCAGCTCCCTGCCAAGGACAGTCGGAAGCAGAGATGACTACGGTCCCAACACCTTTGCTTGGCTCCTCGGGCACATTTCTGAATTTGGTGAACGTGTGCACAGCAGCACACCACTCGTTCAGGGAGCTAATCTCGCTGAAGATAAAGTATCCTCTTTCTGCTAAGACCTTCAAGTTTCAGACACTAAAAGGCATGATATGGGTATTCCGCGTGTTTTTGAAAAGGGAAATTGAACTGCATTTCCCAGTTTCCAGCTCTCAATTACTTTCTTTTGTAGTAGCTTTTCACACAACATAATTTCATTTTCTGATAGCTCGTATAATGTTACCTTCCCCTTCAGGATATTGGTGAAAGTATCCTTATAAACACTACATATTAAACTGTGAAGAAATATGATATGGTTTATTTTTCATTACAGTTTATAAAACTTCACCTAGTAGTGAGATGCCAAAACCATACTACATAAAAACTTAGTAGTTTTTTTGCTTTAATATGCTTAAATATCAGTGTAATCTCCTGATAAAGTCTTCCCCTCAAATACTTACTTACTGCTTTTTTAATACGAAGTTTCTACTGTCTCCTGTTCACAGACAAACAGATGCACATGCATATATACATATGTATTTTTTCTCCTCTTTGATTCTTAGATTCTAATTAATGTTTCATGAAAGGCAAACATCTGCTTTAGGAATGTTAGACATTAAAACACATCAAGCAGTACTTAAGGCGATCATAAAAGGAAAATATGTACTAGTCTTTTATTAGTGGTAGTTACTTCAATCAGTGTACTTTAAGGTGATGTTATTCTGGAAATTATACTTTTTGTCAAAAAAGAAAGGAGGAATTTGGCAGCATACACAAACAGGACATATATTAAATGGGAAAATCACATGGGTAAACAAAACACAGATAAGAGATGATTTGAATGCATTTGGTTCAGAAAGTGCCTGAGCTAGAGATGGCGGGTAATCGCACTGGGAGCAGACAGGAGTAGGAGCACATTCAGTTTGCCCTCTTATGCTCTGTCCTAGGTGTCTGCTTCTGGCTGCTAACGGAGGCAGAGCCCCAGGCAAGAGGACCCTCTGCTCCGGCTCCATATGGCCATTCCCATGCTCCTACACCCCTGTCCTGGACGGTCAGCAAACAAAATACCCTGCACATCTCTGACCACGACTTTATCCGCAGCATTTATTCCCGCTGAGACCATCTAAAGTTACTTGAACTGGTGAGCTGCCTTGCGATACCCAAGTGCGTTACATCTCTCTGGCTGTGGTGGAACCGAAAGCACGATTATACATGAAATAAACTTCTGGCAGAGGGGAAGAGCTTTGGGGTCTGCTAGGAAAAACACTAATGTCCACCATGGCATGCCTTACCAAAATTATCCATTGCCTCTGTTATCAGCTATGTTAAGCTGAGACAGGAGAATGAGACATTTGCCTGATCCTCCTGAGCTGTGTTCATGCTGTGGGATCAGGGAGCACTTCCAGCTCCTAGGGCAGTGCTGTCCTGGGGTGTACCCCACCTCCACACTGGGCTGAGACCCAAGCACATATCACGTTCCCTGTTTCATGCTGTTATTTTGTGCTGGGTTTCTAAGGAAAGGAAGCTGGGCCAGAAAGTATCTACGACATGCTCCAGCATGTCCCCCAAGTCTGATGACTGGAGGACTGGGACTTTCCATTTATTTTACCCTTATCATTAACTAAGAAAATTTTACCCTAGAGAGTTACTGTGTAAAAGAGCAAAGGAATTACATGTTAACTACCTTGCATGTAAGCATTGCCTACATAATTAAAATGTTTATTCCTGATTTTGGCAAAGTTCACAGCCTTATGACAACTTGCACCACCTGCAGATCCTGCTGTAAGAACCAGAACCTGGGGCAGCCTCTAAGCAGAGACAAACTTATTCTTGCACAACTACATCCAGCCGTAGCCAAGCATGGGTAACAGCAGCTCGTGGACCAGTGACACCCCTACCGAATTACTGGGCTGCTGCTTAACAAGGACGAATTTCACATTTCTCCTAACATGGCAGGACATACAGAGCTTGCTTCCACCTGTAAAAGTTTCAGAAACATTTGACAGTAAAGCTATGATGTTTTACACACAGAAAAAATACTTTCAGTAATTTTAAACATAATTCTGCTTCATTGCTCTCTGTCTTTCCCTTGGTTTGGATAGATGGACTCACATTAGGTGAGACACTCGGCCTTAGGTTTTGCCATAGATTTTGAGGTGACAAACGACAGCAGTTTGTTCAAATCTATTTAGGAGATGTCTTTTTCTAACACATGCAACACGCAGAAGATGCACGGCTGCATCATCGACAATTCCAGCTCCTCAGGATGGCTGAACGTGGTGCAAAGACTGCTCTGGATGCTGAAGCCCACGTTAACACCTCCTTTGGTAACATGCCGCATTACCGTGGAATAAAGAGTAATCGAAAAACTCAACTGGGGAGGGAGCTGTGGGGGTCCACCTAGTCCAACCTGCTGCTCAACAGGGTTAACTTTAGAGCTAGATTAGATTGCTTATGACCTTGTCCTGTTGAAGTCAGAAAATGTTCGAAGATGAAAAAAACCACATCTCTCTGGACAACATGTTCCAGTGCTCATCCATGCTCATGTTCTAAAGGCACTTTCTAATGAATGCTTGTTTTTTCTAAATAGTTCCTACATAAATGTTTATATTTACAAATACACATACCTACACATTACAATGAAAGGTAGCAGAGTGAGCATGAGCTAACGCAAGCTTGAATATTTATTTATTTTATATATATTTATTTATTTTAAATTAGCTTGCTTTGCTTGAGGCCACTGTTCTTCTGAGCTAAAGTGAAAATCCATGAAAATAAGGAAACCTCAAGCAGTGGGGAAAATGTATCTTCACAATGAACCTGCAGGTTCAATAAAGTGCATGAGCAAAGGTCTGTCCTTTGGATCTGACAACAAAGCATTGTACTTCTTCCTGAAAGCACGAATAGTTCCTGAAATCCTGTATGCCAAACGCGTTTGATGCATGCTAGTTCAGGCCTGGGAGCTGAACCTGGTCTAGCAGAGAAAGAGCATCTTATTTCGTCCCCTGCTTTCAGAGCTGGCAGAACAGCAGTGACCATTCACAGGATCTCTAACGCACCAGCCGTCCCAGCACTCCTTCCAGACGGAGCCTGCATCAATGCCAAGTCTGTTCTTTCTTTTTTGTCCCCTTCTAAACAGAGCAGAAAACTGAGTAACCGAGCACCTCCAATTCAGCTTTAAGAGCACAGGGCCCTGCTTTTTACCTTTCCTGTTCCCTTCTGATTCATGCTTTTCCTTCATATTTTTCTGGCAACACATACGCAAACAAGTTACAGCAATACTGGTATTCTCAGCAGAGGAAATTAAAAAGTGAAATAAAGACTACCCTGTTGGAGACGTGGGCTGAGCTGAAATTTCCAGCATGGAAATTAGATGAGTGTGTACATATTCACATCTTTCACCTTTGTTCTGGTTACTTGTAGAAACAGTGTAGATGCTCCACTTTCTAGTGCAGGACTCCCTGCACATTGTGCCTTGCTCTCCAGGTTTCACTTTCTTCTTATATCTGTAATTTTGATTTCTCACACCTGTGCAGCACAGTAGTCAGTTCCAACATCTGTACAATGATGACTTTTGCCTGTGCATCCACCTCCTCTTGTTGGTCAGACTAACAAACGTGGAACTGATCACTGCAGTGGTGATTAAAAATTCTCTCTTCTGTATCCTTAGCTGACAAAACTGTCGCATAACGTCTTGCCAGGTCAGTGACTTTAAATGAGGACATTGCGTCCACTGGGACTGAAGCGCATGTGCATGACCTTTTCTTCCTTCCTGTTCAGAAGGCTTATTATTGATACGTTAAATATTTGATTACCCTGGATACCTATGTATAATGCCATTATGGGTGGTCATCTGTCATACTCTGTGTCGTCAAGTAGATTTTGGTAACTACTAAATAGTTGACTCCATTGAAGTGTACACTTCGGTGCTTATACATGTAAAGATAACATGCCACCCCCAACAGAATGTCATCTCAAAAAACCAATTTTGTACGCCCCACGGCCATCTGCAAGCTCCCGTCTCTGAGAATATATATTGCAAAGAATTCATCTATTGCAGAGATAAAGTAAGTATCATACCTATTTGATCTGGCTAGGAGAAAAGGAACTAAATAATTGAATTCATTCGGGGACAAAAATGTTACTGAGCGCAAGATCATACTTCAGGGATCTGGGTTTCTTTTTCTAAAACTACTTTCTAATCAATAAAGTTTGAGATTTATGGGTTTTTTTACCTTCCAGAGCACCCTCTCCTATTGAAAGGAATTTTTTATAAAAGAACATGAGAAAATATTCTATAAATCAAAATTGTTACTACACCCCAGAGGCCATACAGATTGTGTTACCGTGTGTTTTCGTTAACAACAATGAAGAATCATGATGTATTTATGTTATACAAGAAGGTAGCTTTTCTATTCAATATGCTAACTTGTACCTGGCTTTACAGCCATGCATGTTGATGAAGTATCTCTTCATTTAGATTACGAGATCCTTACTACACCTTTTTAGCTGGTTTGTGTTTGCAAAGCAAAATAAGCACAATGAGGGCCAAATCCATGAACACAGTACTAATACACTACAGCAATACGAAGAAACTCCACTACCTCTCCTTGCATCTGTGGTTTTCCACACCTATTTATAATATAGTCTCACCTGAAAACAAAGCAATGTTCTGGGCTTCACCAAGGCTCCTCAGCCTCCTTTCCTGGGGACTGCCATTTCTTTTCTCTTCCTGCCCTTTATTTTCCTTCCTTCTTCCCCCAGACTTGCTGCCACCTGCCCAGGTGGGAACTGCTTCTCTAGAGAATCACAGGGCCAGGTTTTGTCACCGAGTAAGATATTTACATAGGCAGAAATTTATATAGTTGGAGTTTCACCATATTTGCTGAAAGATTTTTAGTGGTTTCATCTGCACACTGGGATAGAAGGTGTCCCTGAGAGTTGTAGAAATCACATAATTTCTCAGAAAGAGGAACCCTTGACTGCCACCTATGAGCTGGAAGAGTTACCTTATCTTTTTACTGGCCTTGCAGAGATCAGTTGGACTATGTGGGCAACCATTCCTTTTCTTCTCTCCGTCACTGAAATCAATCTGATTTCCACCCAGTGAATACTCAGTCTGCACTCCGAGTAACTGGAGGTAAGTAGAGTCTTTCCACTTGTAATTAATTAGGCAACTTACCTATTTCTCACATGTACCAAAAAGGTAAATTTCAACAATTCCTTGTTTATCATTATACCAGTTCAGCAGTCAGAAGGATATCCAGCTTGGACATGGGTCTCAGAAAAGTCTGGCAAAGCTGCCATTGTCTTCAGTGGAGTCAGACATATGCTCTCCCAACAGAAAGAAGAAACCAGAGCATTGTGGTTTTCATGAATTGGTTCCCTTAACACTTTCTCACCAAGGCAGCACTGCATTTGCAATCTCAAGTGCTCATGGGCAGGGCAAGGTTTGATTAAGAGCAAATTTCTTCTGTAGGCAGACTGCATATAGCCATAAGGTACATTTTGTACTGAGAAATCTAAGGAAATACATCTTTAACAGATCTGTTTGTTACATTGGAAATTGTTCCATTTGCACACAGAGTACACAGTCTCTATTCTTCACGATAAATACCCCATAACACTTTTTCAAGAGCATCGATTAGGCTGGTGGCCAAGAAGCTCCACTCCTCTGGGCTTCACTGGGTCGAGGTGGCTGTGTGGGCTTGTTCACATGCTCCTTCACTCAAACAACTAGGTGGCCCTCAGTGTGGCTATTTCCTAGTCAGGAAAAACTACAGACACCTTTAGGATGGCAATATTCTTCTTCAGAAAGGCAAGAACAAAATCCTGAGAACTTTTTGCCATCAAAATACAGGGTCAAGATGTCACCCTATGCGTGCTCCAGCCCTGCTAAGGCAAAATCAGACTGAGGACTTGGCTGGTTATGTTAACTATCACTTTGTATGTGAATTTATATGAAAGTTCTCATGCAAGGATTTAAATTGGGTAAGATCTAAATGAAGTTGCCTCTTCAGATTTTTTGAAATGTAACACAATGCGTTCTCCTGATAAAAAATGTTCTCCCACTGGCTAAAGGGCTTATGTCTCCCTTTGGGACATCAAGTATTCAATTATTTGAGGGAAAGTATTCTGCTATTTCCAACAGACATTGAATGTTTTGTTCAGGAAGGATAAAAATAAACAAAGTTGAACAAGCTTTGCAACTGTCAGATTTTTGACCCAGGCCTTCCCTAAAGGCTAGCAACAGGCAAAACTGCATGTTTGGAGGCTTTATGAAATAAATTTTATTTAGCTTCATCCCACAAGAATTATTTAGATAAATATTTAGAAACAATGCTGCCCAACGAAAGAAAGAGAGGGAATTCATATAGTATTGTAGTTAAATGAACACTTTTTCACAGGGGATTAAATAGCCACCATTTTCAGATTAGCACCCTTTTTCCTTTGATTTGAAAACGTCTCAGGGAGGAGAGAAGGAACCCAGTTTCCATCCACGCACAAACATCACCCAGTCACCAAGTGGGATTTCTTGCAGATGCCTTAGAAACACATATCGGACCTCCTTCATCCGCATGATACTCCTTGTCCTAGTTAGTGCTAAAGAATATTTCTATGGCCTTGTTATTACTCAGTGTATTTATTTTTTACACTATCGTCACTATAATTTATTTTCACACCTGGAAGCACACTCACATTACAAAGGAAATCTTGCAAAGAAGTGAAGCAGATCTGTCTAGCTGCTCTCTCTGAAGTGGGCGCATCCCTCCCGACTGCGTCTCCTACAATGCTGAGAATCAAGGGATGGTTATAACAGGCCACTCCGTTCACCTTGCTAATTTATGCATGTTGCTCATTAGCGCTCTACCAAGCGTAGTTTTTAAGTCCTGAAGGCAGGTCAACAGATCTGAGTGGCTAGAAGAGAGTGCTCTGAATTTCAAGCATCTTAAATGTGCAGTCAGGAGCACCAGTCTAGGACCCAGTCGTCCCTTGCTTTGCCACAGGTTTCCTGCATGTATTAACCCAAAGCCAGCTGTGCTGACCCAGGATCCAGTTCATTTATCTCTGGAATTTCTATTGCTTCCCTGAAAGCGCTGGTCTCCCAAATCCTCACCGACAGGATGCTTGGCTTAATAACTTAAATCCACATCAAGACTTCTTTAGTTGTACTTTTTAAATTTCCATTTTGGGAAAAAAAAATTATGAAAACTCCCCCACACCCACTTCTGGATCTTTTTCCCTCCCTAATCTATTAAAACATCTGCTTGTTTACTATCTGAGATCTTACAAACAGTATCAGTCACCAAATAAAGCACCAACTAGTACTGCCAATATAGTAATTAAGAACAACCGGTGTGCTTACACTCAAGCGTTTACTGGAGAAATCAGTCTGTTAAAATCTAGCAAAACTCAACCCTGCACATATGTTGTTTTGTTTTGTTTTGTTAAATGGGATGGAACGTACCAGAACTTTAAAGATCAAAAAACCCCCATAATTTCCTAAAACATTTGGAGCCTTCGCATGCAGTAAAAAGGGATAATTATCAAAGCATTTTGCTGTCACAATTGTTCATTTGGAAGAGGCACAGAAAAAAAAACAAATCCAAATCCAAACCCCCCAGCGTGACAGAATGATATCGCTGTAACTACAGTAAATAAGAAAAAGTGTTAGGCAGGTGGAGGCAGACATCAGAGTGGCATTTGGTGCAAGGTCAGACGAGACAACTGTGACCATGGTGAGCGACTGCCTGAATAAGACAAGCTAGACATCTCGTGCTGGAAATGGGGTCCTGCGCCCCACGCGCACCACAGAGCCACCCACCGCTTCGGGCAGGCGTCCCTGCCGACACCGCCCGGGAGGTGCGGGAGGTTGCTCAAGGCACCTCGCGACACCCACCCAGAGATGAGGAAACATATTTCATGGGGGAAGAGAGAGCAGGGCTCTTCCCTTCCACTTGCAGTCCTCATTTCTTTGTCCCTGTTATATACTTTTATCCCACATGGGAGGGATGGAGGGAGGAGCACTGTCATCGCAGAGTGAAATTGAGTTTGACACAAGATCACAACTTGGACACACAAGACCCAACTTGATGTGCCCGTATCCATTCTTTTCAGAAATATTGCTGTAGGGAAGCCATTCACTTCAATTATACCCCTGAATCCTCTTTGGAAACTCTCATTTCCAAGTCCACCTCTTCCCCCTCTGCCTGGATAAGCGGACGTCCGTTCTGAGTTTTGCCTTAGCTGGAACAGCAGCCACAAAATCCACGTCTCATTTAAGTCTCACATTCGGCCACTCAAATGCAACCCAGCTTGTTACACAAACGGAGGTAGAGAAGTCTTGAATACTGATATGATGGATTTTTTAATAGTAAAAATGTTAATTAAATGTGATGTAGAAGCATGCTGTGGCATGACAAAGTCCCTCTCCTGCCATACCGGAGGTGGGTGGAGGATGTGGACAGGGATACCCAACCCCACCGCTCACCCCACAGCAGGCACAGAATAAAGCTGTAGTGCTTCTGCCAACGTATTCGTTTGAGGTAGTGTTAAAAGGCTGAATTCACCGGCCAGTTATTTCTTGCTCTTGTTATGGTCTTTCCTACAAAAATGAGATGTCGGAATTTCAATGTGTTTTGTGTTCAGTAAATTATAGTCGTTTTCAAAACATCTTTAACCTTTCCAGTGGCCAGTGGCCTGGCAGGCAGACCTCTTGCGTCTTTTCATACTAAAAGTCTGACAAATCTCTTCTGGAAAAGGCAAGGCGGGCAGGGAGACAGTATGTAACATTACAGAACATCAGCCAAACTGGTAGTGCATACCACTGCTCTCTATTTAACACCAGGATGGTAAATCCTACTATCTCATTTCTGTGACAAAAAATTGAGCAATAACAAAAAATGGCCCAGTATTCATCTGTTTTTGTGACAGGCTGCTTTCATTTCAGCCTCTGGAGTTCAAAGAGCAGACACATGGTTTACATAGATGTGCCACTGGTGAGCTGTTTTTTTCTGAAGGGCTGAAAGCTAACTCTACCTATCTGAAAGCACTGGATTGAAAAGCCATTTTGAAGGACAACACTATTGTGAAGTCTCACATTATTTCAGAGCCCATCTCACTCAACAATACCATTTGAAAGTATACCTAAACTAAATGCACAGCTTCTCATTAAAGCAATGTACTACGTTCAAACAGCAGCGAAGATTGGGAAAGGAGGACAACATGGTTTGGGGCTCCAGAGTGCTGGAACTGATTTCCAGGGTATCCTTACTCCTGTCCCTTATTCTTTTTGTGGTTTAGTTCCCGATTTTAAAAGTATGGGGATGCTACCCTTCCTCCCTCTCTCCCTCTTCCTCCCACCACCTTAGGTGTATCACCTTTTTGGAAAGTAGCTGAATTGCATGCCTATATGAACACAGCAGCAAGGGGGCTCCAGCTCCACCCACGTTTTTCAGGCAGAAGAGTAAATGCTAGTACTAAACAGAACTAACAAATTCTGAAAGAATATAGTATAAAAGATCAAAACTTTTAATCTCCCCTCATTTCTCACTCTGCTAGTAGTCAGTAAATGCCACTTACTGTTTGCAACTATGTCCAGAGAGAGTGCTTCATCCTTATTCTAGGTGCGTATTTTAGGTGAATACGGTTAGGAATAAATCCTTACTAATGCTATATGGTGATCATGCCTACAATCTTACTGCATACTTCCATATCACACACACATTGCCAGACACAATGCGAGCCAAATACTGGTATGAGATTTATAAAAGATCTCTTAAGAAAATGTTAGGTTTTCTTTTTCTAAAGTAATGATTAAAAAAACCTTGAGTAAAACAGGTTTGTGATCAGCCTGCTTCTGCCCTGCTGGCAAACCTGCCAGAAACTGCAGGCTCCCAGCTCTGGGACAAGAGAACCATCATTGGCCAAACACTCGCAGGAACGCGAAGCCGCTACTTCATGTTCTGGCAAACGTCCCTGCAAAAGGTGGTGCTGTGATTTATGTGCCATTCAATGTTGTTTTCAAGACATTCACTGAACTGAAGAAGCACCATTAGAATACGTCAAGCACACGTCAAAACCCATCTAAATCAGCAGACGCTGAAAATACATCATGTGCTTGACGTACAATAATTGACATGTCATATTATATTTGACATTTCAAGGACAGTAGTGCTTATTTAAATGGAGACACGGTAATATAAATATTTTTTCACTTGAGCTAACCAAAATCTAACAGGGCACCTTGGTGAAGAGCTGTTCAGTAAATATGTGGGGAAAGAAAACTATTCTTTTAAAAGAGTAAAATCTCTAATGGCTCAGATTATGAAATGTGGAAGAGCCAATTTACAAGAAGATAACTCTACTAACACACCACTATCTACGGGAGAAATTCTGGTCACACTGGCTAGCAACCTCCTACTGATTTCCATGGAGCTGTAATTTCACCCATCCCTCCCTATTCCCTTTGCAGCTCTGCCTGGGTTTAGGCCTACAACTAATACTGCCCAGACTATCAGCATGACAACTGATACAGAAACATGGATTAACAGGATGGGAGTACAGGGAGGCATGCACACAGCGCGGGTCACGCTCTTCTTCTCTGCACAGACAAGACAAATTGCAATGTAGCAGAATTTTGAATTACATATGCTTGACCTGACGCTTCATCCTCTCTCCTGGAGGCAACTGCATGGAGACATCACCAGTAATAACAAAGGTCCTACAGGATGTGTTGACAGGAGAAAGGGGGAGGTAGTATAAACCATACAAAGAAGCGGCAGCCATGCAAACTACTCCTTACAGCAGGACTGGGAGATTCCCCCAAATTTAACACCCAACAAATTGAGAGCCCACTGTCATACTTTCTTCTGGTTCCCACCCATAAAGGATCCTTGGGCTTTTTTGCTTCATTTAAATATTCTAAAGGGTTTTTTCCACTGTATGCTGTGATGTGAAGGAAAGGTGCTGGCAGAAAGTTTTTAAACTGACGGTTAAATAGATTAAATTAATCTGCTGCCACTGCTTTTACCTAATACTTTCATGTACAGTCTTAATTGATTCTTTCTTGTTCCATCTTCTCTCCTCTATGTTTCCAAGACATGATGCTACATCCCCCGTGAACTGCTGTTTAGCCAAGCCGTATGTATTTAACTCTCACACTGTCCTCTTAGCTATCCCCTCCAGCAATCTAAGCAGCTTGCTGCTCCTCTCAGGTCTTGTTCAGATTTGTAAATGTACTGAATGCAGCACAGTTCCCTGAAATAATGCTATGTTCTCAGCGAAGAGGCATGACAATAGCATTTGCAGGATGAGACCCATATGCTGTATGTGTAATCTAATGACGTTACACTGTGTGGATGCCATATACAAAAAGCCATTGTAAATGAGGGTGGGTGGAACTGCCAGTATAAAAAATGAAACAAGCATGCAGAAATCTAAAAACCAGGTAAAAACCTCCTGTGCAGAATATTCTTCCCCTCCACATTTTCTTCCATGTAAAATGCTACTTTGAAAAATGCAATGAATTTATTAATGACTAAATGCCCAATCTGTCAGAGAATACAAGCAAACTAATCTTTTTTTTTAAAACCCAGATCCTGCTCATAAATTCTGAGATGCTTATGCCCAAATAAGAAAGTAAACAGAAATATTGTGTTAGTTTAAAACTCTATTAAATCAGAAGACGGAAAAGGAGGCTGGAGGAGGTAATCATGTTAGACCAGCAAGCAGAGAATTTTAATCCCCGCCAAAACCCTCAAAAAGTTTTTGGTGAATCTTCTTAATTGCAGCAACTACAAAGAAAAATAGTATGAGTAATCTGTCATAAGTCTCATTCTCCTTTCAGAGCTGATGAGAATTGAGCAAGGTAGAGAGAAAGATATGGTGCCAGGGTTTCATTTTAGACCTCAGAATTAAATACAGAGATCAAGTAGTTCAAAAGAGATGAAGGAAAAAAGAGTTCACATACTTTGTGAATTTAACTACTTCTTAATAGTTGCGTCTAGGCTGCAATAACAAGACAAGAGCATACTGGGGGAAAATGGAAAAAGACAAAAATACTAACGAATGTGAAGTTATTTTCAAGACTCGGGATAGGATAATTCAAAGAACTGAGAACAAAAAGGAAGGGTAAAACTATAAAGCGCTTTTTGACAGCCTTCTTTTTAAAAAGTGGCTGAGCAGATTTATCAAAGTGTGTGAAATGTTTGATCCTAAGCTGAAGTTCCATGAAAACAGAATCATATTCCTTTCTATTTGGAGGTCAGAGAAATGCTGCCAGAGCCAAAGAAAAGGACAAAGAGCACTTTCCGATTTCAAATTAGGGAGTGCTGCATGTATAGACACAAATATCTCTATATATGTAGCTAAAAGGCAGTTCCCAAACACAAAGTGTGTTTACACATTTACTTGACTAAAACCAAGAGATCAAAATCTGAATAGCTGAAAATTAAAATATTATCAAATGACACAACTGAAAAGGAGACTAACTGAAACATAGTCTTTTGTATAGAGAATGGAAATACATAAACTTACTCCAAATGTTTTTGCAAATTAAGTGTTATATAAAGGCTCTGGAAGTAGGATGCACCAGTGATGAAAAGACATAAGGATGCTGCAATGGCAATACGTATCTATTCTGAAAGCACACCCACCACCAAATATTAGGGCACAATATTTTGAGCTGGTGTATGCCATGCTGAGCCCAGCCCTGCTCTGCTCCACCTGATGGTTGTCCTCCTTCCCCTGTCCCCATCTGCAACTCACTGAGGGGAATGAGGCCATTCCACCACCCTGCAAGCCATACATTAGGGATGGAATGTTTGCATAGATTCAAGTTGGGACAGACTGTTACACTTTCTGCATCAAAGACCATACCCCTACTCCTTCAAGCATGCAACGGGATTTCTAATGCCTTCAGGAAGTGGACGCGACGTGCTGTTCTATGCAGAGGTTGTGCTGTGAGGCAGCCTGCTTCACAGTCGTAATGAAAACACGAGAGCAGGAGCTTCTGCTTGCACCAGAGCAGGAGATCAGAGGTACCTGGTCTCATCAACAGCGTTTGCTTGTTCCTGCAAACGCAGACTTCGGTGGGGCGCTGCCTTGCTGGGAGAGAGGAGACTGGCCTTGCACAATACAGGTTCTCCTCCCAGAAGGACCCACCGCTGGGTCTTCCCTTGGGTCTGTGAAACTGGACAACCAGGAGCAGAGGGAGCAGCCAAGGAGGACCAGACAAGTGAGGGCACCAAATGTGACTCAGGACAAAAGGTGTCTGCCACTGTCCCAGTTCAAGGTGCTACAAGCCTTCAAGTTGTGCAGACTAAGGTCACTAATTCTGATTTCTAGTTGTAATTAGAAGGGGAAAAAAATGTAAAACAAACAAACAAGCAGTTCTTATTCGTGGTTTGTAAGTCAAAAGTCACAGCCTTACTCCAAACAACTCTGCGCTGGATCTTCTTCACCCGCCTGCCCTGCTCCTAGTCCTCCCCAGTGTGCTGCCACTTGGTCCGAGCGCTAACTTCCCAGTACAGTGTTACACAAAGAACTGAGAGGCTGGAGCTGGAGAAACATCTGAGGGAAAGGAGACAAGGGAGATGAGAAAAACCCTGTGATACTGCAGTGGGAATAGCCCCTCTGTATATGCCCTTCTACACACAGGTTGCTTTTCTGTCCATACTCCCAGGATACTCTGCAAGCCCTTGCAAAGAAGAATGCAATCAACTTGGAAAATATTGGGCAGACTTTTTAAATCAAGCAAAAACAAACGAAAAAGATGCTTGTCAGTTAACAGGTCCTAATACAGACCACAATTCTGATAGCATCTTTACATGTACTCTTCTGAATCCAATTTGCTTTCAGTGCAACTACTTGCAGGAATACAGCCAGGAAATGGCATAGAAGGGTTTAAAATTCAGATCAAATTTTATGTTGGTCAGAAAGTTAAGGAGATGCCATGTCACTCCAAAAATGTAATTAATTTTTGAATTCTAAAAGCAAAGTAGGAATTGTTCACACTTGGAAGCTATCTTAAAAAGGTACCTGCTTATGCTATAAAAATGGAGAATTTTAAAAATGAAAGTATTTTTATTCAATTAATAGTTTGTTGTCCTTCTAAATCTCTCCAGGGTTTGAACTCATGAAAACCAAGCAATCTGTTTTCTCTCTTTCTCTCTGGAGAGAAAGCTTAGCTTCTAACCAGCCTGGTTAGCTTCTACACACATACTTTTTCAGGTTCATCTTCGTGTTACACAGTTTGTGCTCCAAATGAGTATTTTAAAGAAAGCTCAAAACCCCTCTACAACTTGGCTGTCAGGTGAAGTTTGGGATTTAACAACATTATATTATAAAATAATTTTTTTTAGAAGATGAAAAAAGTAAAACTTATGTCTTGCTGCTTAATGTTACAGCATATCCTACCGATATAGATACTAATGAAAATTGCATCATATTGAGTACAATACTGAAGGGAACGTTTTCAGTCTCAGTTATCTGTATCCAGCTTGATTACAACTTTTTGTTGCCTCCTCTAAACATGTACTTACTTGTAAATTGTTGTCCTCCTTTTAGCACTGTCTATGTTATTTCTCAATTTCTATATGTGATTAGAAAATTTTAATTAGAATAAATATACCCACATTACCTGTACACAAGAAAGCACTTACTAAAAATCCAAAATACTTGTAGAAGTTCCCATTATTCCCATTGAAATGAAAAGCAAAGAAAGCATTCTATTGCTCTGAGGCGTTTTCCACTACTATTGTTTTCACATATACATTAATTGCATGCCACTCTTGAAAAGACAATCAATGTTAAGTCTCGACTCTAGATGGCAGTAGCCTCCTTTACTTTTTAGTTTTCTGCTTCCTTAAGTTTCTTGGTCTTTGTTCCTTAACCCTCCAAATGATTCTACACTTCCTTCTCTTCCCCCAAAATAAAGACTTCAGTGCTCCAAGCTCCACAGTTTGGGGAAGATGACTGGAAGGCATTTTCACTAGAAGAAATCAGGCCATTCCTGCAGTTAAGCTACACGGTTCTTCAAAGCATACAGAATAATTGAGGCCTGAAGTGGGAAAAAAAGAAAGGAAGATTTTTCCCCTCCCCGTTCCCCTATCAGTCACCTGGAGAAATGTTAGAAAAATAGTGCTTCTTTTTGTCTAACGACAGCCCCTCAGATAGAAAGGGAGGGGGCAAAGGACAGAGAAAAGAAAGAGCCACAGAAGAAATGGAACAAAAAGGTGCCATTTCATAATGACTTTGAACCAGGAAAAAAGTCTACCTAAAGAATATGGCTTTAAAGCACTGAACAATTTTACAAATCTTTCTCTTTGGGCACAGTGTACTGACACTACGCTGGTGGAGCTTATTAGATGAGCCGAGGCCACTTCATGTGTCGTAAAACTTAACACATAAGGAAAGCTATTGCTCAAGCTAAAATACTTGTCTAAACTCCTTTCCTTTTTCCCTTCTTCTAATATTTGCATTTAGTTTTGCCACTCAGCCACCAGTCTTGGCAAGTCTCTGTTTTTCTACATATATCCTTCCCCCATCCTGTTGCTAGTGTCTTCTCCTGTAATGGTATTAGGTAGGATACCATACCTCCTCCAGCTCCAGTGTTTCTCACATGCTTTGACATGATCACATCTCTGGCATTCACGTGAATCGAATGGAAATACAGAAATATCTTAAACAGAGATTTCTAGAAGTCCATGCTAATTCCTTAACATCTGTAAACTGTTGCCATTAGAGGCTGATTCTGTGAGCCCTCAAGCACACAAGCAATTTTATTTGGGCAAACAATTCCAGTTCAGCTGGACTAGTCCCCTCTGTGCTGTTTCCCATAAATGTGTTTTCAAAGCCAAGCTATTAGACTTTAAGTTCACATTTACTGTCAGCATTTTGAGGATTCCCACATAAACATGTTGTCCTGGTCTTATTTCTACTGGTAGGATACATGGGGACATCAGAGACCTCTCAGGAAACTGCCTTTTGGAATAGTTACTGCTGAGGGGTACTTAATGTTGTGCTCTAGCACATCAACATGTTAGTGTTGTATCCTAGGGTTGTATTTGTGCTATCTTCACAACTGATGGACTTCTTTTTTCTGCATAAAACCACACAGTTCAGACCCCTACATGCCATTTTGAGGCCCTAAATATCCTAAGGCTGGTAAAGCTGAAATTAAGAAATGTGGACCTAGCCGCCTTGCTGTGAGGCATACGCATGGTCTTGTGGAATGATAAAGGCTATAAAAATACAGAAAACTCCAATAGGTATCTTCATCCTCACCTTTCTCCAGTTGCAGACAGGAAATGCACTTTTCTATGAGAAACACAGAAACAAGAGAAACAGGGATTCTGAGAAACAAGGATTTAAGACTAGCAGACTGACATAAAGTACCGTACTGTAAGAAACATATAAACACGTAAGAAACAAAAAATATCGTTTAACTTCTGAATTCACCTCTGACTCACTCTACTGCAAGATGAGACAATTTTAAGAAGTCTGAATACAGAGCAGGCCTGTTACTAGACTCTACTTGACCACCGCTACTAATTACACAACCATTACATGACATTTCTCACAGCGCGGTTTTACCATACAACTGAAATGATGTAACCACAGGTGTCTAATAAAGGCAGCAGTTTTGCTTTCTTCCCCCTTCATCCCACGCCATAGGTGCCTCTAACCCTACGGAGAAGCAGGTTAGGGAGCTAACATGTGCCACTGCCCTCCCCAGCATGATTCACCGGCATTCAGCTGAACATTGGTACCCACACAAGAGAAGTGGCCAAAATCCATGGCTAGGAACAGGGACTGGACTCTGCCCATTAGATTTGCCCATTCATATATGCAATGAAGTTACCCCTGCTACTTTTGGAAAAACAACTAATATCACCGAGTCACATCGTTGCTAAAGGACTTGAACATCAAGTCAACAAATGAAGACTTCCACACGCATAACACTCCGAAACTTAACTTCCTTGTCAGATCACAACTGATGCATCCCTGTCATGGTTTAGCCCCAGTTGGCAACTGAGCACCGCACAGCCGCTCGCTCACCCTCCCCCTCTCCGGTGGGATGGGGGAGAGAGTCGGAAGGGCAAGAGAAAGAAAACTCGTGGGCTGAGATAAAAACAGTTTAATAATTGAAATAAAATAATAATAATAATAATAGTAATAAAATTGCAATGAAAAGGAGAACGAGAGAGAGAGAAACAAAACCCAGGAAAAACAAGTGATGCAACCGCTCACCACCCGCTGACCGATGCCCAGCCAGTGCCCGAGCAGCAATTGCTGCCCCCCGGCCAACTCCCCCCAGTTTATATACTGAGCATGATGTCATATGGTATGGAATAGCCCTTTCGTCGGTTTGGATCCACTATGTTGGCCGGTGCCGCCTCCCAGCTTCTTGTGCACCTGGCAGAGCATGGGAAGCTGAAAAAGAAAGTCCTTGACTAGGGTAAGCACTACTTAGAAACAACTAAAACATCAGTGTGTTATCAGCATTATTCTCATAGTAAATCCAAAACACAGCACTAAGAAAAGTAACTCTAATCCAGCCAAAACCAGGACAATCCCATAGTGTCTTCTAGAAGACCACACTAACACTATCCCAATGCTTTTTAACGAGAAAGCCCTGACTACCCAACACTGTGTGTTTTATGGTGTGCCTTAGGGTAAAAAACTGAAATTGGTGGATCTAAACGTTAAATCCTGCAATTGGATCCAGATGGCTGAACCTGTGTCCACGTGGGACCCCACGAAAGTTAAAGATGTTCCCTGAAGGTGCCAGGGGTTGCTTGCACAAATGCACTTGCACCACTGGGATCAAAATCTTTACTTTTGGGTCTAACACAATTACAATTCAGAAATGACACATGACCCATGGCCACTTTAAAAACCTGTATCTCGAGGGCCCAACACAATTTATGAGAGCATCAGAAGTCACCAGTGGTCTCACCCTTAGGACTACAGTAATGAACAACTCATTTTCGTGCTACTACAGGGAGCAAAAAGAGAGCAAACGAAGCAGTAAACCTTCTTCTTCCCTTTCTTGTCAATTATTATCAGGTTTATCTATAATTTCTAGGTTTTACTACGCGAATCAACATAATATCTGAGCAGATTTCAGATTTATGAGTTTATTCTCTCAATACCCAAGTGAGACTGATGGACAATGTTGCTACCATTTTTCAGACAAAGGAATGACATACAAAGTAATTAAATGCCCTTTTTTTTTTTTCTTTTTTTTACAACAGGTATTATCTAGAATGGAAAACATAGGTGATTGGGGCATCCTTAAAAGTCAGGGCATAAGAAATCTAAGATAAAAGGGGTGGTATATGGTAGATAAGAAATCCTGAGTCACGGTCCCATATACCTACTGAACACAAAGGTGTATGTGATTCCAGATAACTCATCCTTCAAACTCCACTTTCCTGGCTTTCACTGGGTGCTCATTTTATGGCATTTAGGATTAGAACTCACATACTAATTTTCAAAGAATAATTTTTTTTCTCCAGGATGGTATTTTTACCTTACATCTCCTCTACATTTGTCATGTCGTCTTCAAAACTCCTTTTCTTTCTCTTTTCTAACTTAGTTAACTAGTTTGCTTAGACTCCTTTGATAGCCAAAGGAAAGACAGACATAGGGAGAAACTGGTAATTCTTGGGATAATTCACCTCATGTATCTTAGACATATATGTTTTAAAATGGGATGAAGATGTCCACCTCTCTCCATTAAATGCAGAATGAACTCTACCTATCTACTTTACTGGTGAAAGGAGTCATACCAAGAGAAACATTGAATATTTATTTATCCATGGTAGTATCTTTAGCTGTTACACTGAAGGCAACAGGTTACACTGAGAAATCAAGGCAACTATTTCCACACAGTTGATAAAAAAGGTGGTGGTTTGCAAAATGTATTTAAGAGCAGAGAAAAAGGAAAGGAAAAAAAAGACTCATTTGTTTTACAAGTTGTTTGACTGCCCAACAAATTGCTTAGTCATTTGTCTACTTATATCTGCCATATGTGTACATTTATGAAAATGCAGTCTAAGCGAGGGACCACAGAGGGTGTCTGGAGGCAACACAGGGCATGCTGATACACCCCTGACTTTAACGTATCAGACTTGTAATGATGGACTAATTTGGTTCTAAGCACTAGCTTGGCAGAAACAGAATACTTATAGACTATTAATAGAGAAACTTTTCATAGAAGCTGTGACCTTTATTACTTAGCATGGTTTACAGCCCTACCTCTGTTACAATTAAGGAGATCCTTGCTGCAAAGCAACACATTTGTGTCTCTTTCTCCCAATTATAAGGAAAGGGACTGCTAATGTAGAGCAACTCTTTAGTACACATACTGATGCAAATCCCTTCTGCAGTACATAGGTGTACTGAAACACGGTAGGGGGAAACACAGGGTTTATGGTGCCCTGAACAATAATGTCCCCTAACATCCCACAAAAATCTGTCCTCAGTATCGACAGCCACTCTAGTCGAAGGCCTGTGGAGGTTTGAAGACAGTGTTCTCTATGCTGTGATAATAAAAGTAATTAATTGAAGAAAAGATTATGAGTCACAATGTTGCAGTGGAATTGGGGGCGGGAGGAGAACTGTATTGAAGTGGTTACTTCTCTCCCTTCAGTGTCAGACATGTGTAATAGATTTCTAATGACTTCGAGTATAATAAAACATTTAAAAACAGTATTGCAAATACCTGATGGAAAACACGTTATGAAACACATCAAAGAGGATAGTCCATTTACTATTTCAGCCTTTATTTGCCAAGCTATGTGTCAACAAAAATACTGGTTGTTAAGGTCACTGAGACTAGAAGAACCAGGGAAATAACTGTATCAGGACCATTTTTAACACAGGTGGTAAAAGTCTAAAACTCAGGAAAATACATAATGCAAAATATACATTTGCATTTTTAGACACATTAAACCAACTTTTTTTTAATCGTAGAAGATACTTATTCATCTGACTCCATCTGCTCATTGCTGTAACTCACAGCAGCACACAGAACATTAGCAAAAGGACATAGAGTCTAAAAGTGCAGGTGCATGGGATTAAACAACAACAACAAAAAAGACAGAAAACAATGTAAAAAGACAACAAATTAGCTCCAGAAATACCATCCAGAGAGAGAAATTTGGAAATAATTAGAACAATTGGTACAGTAATCCTAGTTCTTCCTGGCACTGCAGAAATGAGGAGCTCTACAGGGATATGCCAATAGCTCAAGCAGCAGAACAGCAACAAGCATCATTTTGTCATGCTTAAAAACCAGAGGGTTGAACAAGCTACCAACTCATTAGAAGCAAATGGTGAGAGCAGCTAAACGACTGGCATTTCAGCAGTTTTATGCTTTGCAACTATTTGTGCTATGAGAAATGATTTGTAGTGATGTTCTGAACGTAAAGAGTGATAGAATACTTCACAGGAAGCATGTTTCTTTAATTTATCCTGTTCTTAGTAACATTTTCAAATGATGGCAGATCTAGGATTAATTTGGTCTCAAGGAGAAAGCACAGAGTGAAAACTCTCCCTGTGAAAATTATTTCAGCCACATCTTTGACAGCTGGCCCACAACCACATTACCCTGGGAATGCCAAATTTGTGAGATAACCGAGGGGAGATAGCAGAGCTCTGCACAGCCAAGAATGTAACGATAGGAAGTGATTATCCACTATTTTTCCTAAGAACTGGAGGCTTAAACTGAACAGAGGGAAGAACTCTTTTTTTTTTTTCATGTAACACATACTCGGAACTCATTGCCATTGCATACTGCAGAGGCCAAGAGAATAGATGGGCTCAAAGGAGGATTAGACAAGTTCACAAAGGGCAAGGCCATATATGGGTATTAAACATAAAGTTCAAGAAATAGCCTCAGAGGCTGAAGGTGCATAAAATAGTGATTTTTTGAAGCTATGAAGTAGAAGATGGATAGAGGGAGGGGATGTAGGTATTCCAGAGGAAGAATCACTCTATACCAACCCCGTTTTTCTGCTCTTTTGGTAAACACTAGCCAGGTTGCTGGGTCCGCTTGGAATGACTCAGTAGGAAGGATTTTAGACTTTGGTCAGTTGTTTCTACACACACACTAGTGAAACATGCCCTTTTGAAACCACATGCCAGCTTTGGTGAAGGACTCCCATACGGGACTAGGATGACCTCCAGACTCCATATTGCTTGGGGCAAATACATGGCACGTGCAACAAATGACAGCTTTAAAAATGGCAGACCCATGGAATCACGCTCATCAGAATGGAAAGGTTGAATTTGCAACATCCAGGCTATCCACCAGTCCAACAAGGCAGGGCTCTTCACTGTACATTGCCCACGGTTTTGTTCAAGCCGAATCCAGATGACAAGCTGATGAGCATAGTACCATTTCTTGTTCAAGAGTATTTTATAGTCCAACAAGGATGTGCCATCTTCTCAGTATCATCTAGCCCAGGAAGCAGGTGTAGTGAGCATGAAGAAATATCTAAGGGCATGGGAAGGTGGTGGGTGGGTTTCTCAGTCTCGGTGGAGGAAGGGTGAGGAGCCATTGCCAAGGCAAATAGGGAAGGGACAACAGCAAAAAAGAATAGGACATCTAGGCTGCTGAGGTGACTGAAGCATACTGGAAGCAGCAACGGGCAGTCTGAAAGGTTGAGAAGTAGTGGAGATTTCAACAGCTAGCTCAATTGAACAAGTCTCCTTGATCTCGTTAAGACAATTTTCTCTAAAAACATCCCTACTCTAAGAGCAGGATAGCTTAGCAACCTTTTCTCATCAGGTCTGGTGGTAGAAGTAACAATACCATGCAAACCACTTTAATTTTCTCCATTGAAATCATTGTAGGGCTTAGTGTTTGCACCAGGATCATACACAACAGTATTTAACGATATTACCATGACACAGTGATGGAGAGGGTGGCTGGGAAAGGGGAACCTAAAAAAAAAAACCAGCAAAAAACCCTCCACAAAATTGCCTGATGAGTCATTTTTGTGAAATGAAAAGTAATTTACACAGCAGTTTTACAGAAAAGAGAATTATGCAGTTAATCGGTGCTGCTGGATAATTACACTGTACATGAGGCCTTGCTTTTAGGGAAAAATATAAGCTAATAAAGAGAGTCAGACGACTGGTAATGGCAGGGCTTTTGGGAGAGACCAAAGACACAAAGCTAAATAATTTAAAGCCAAGGAGTATAATGACTGTGAAGCTGAATTATTTTAAGTTTACATTAATTCTCCACCCAATTACGTATCTAACATTAAGTCCAAAAGCTAGAGAATTCCCCTTGGCTGCAAACAACCACAGCAATGACGAGAAAGCCGAGGGGATGTGATCCCAAACATGACTGGACTCTGAATGCATCCTCCTAACTGCTGTGTACATCCTTAATATTCAGAGGTCTGCTACAGAATTAAAGCCAGTTCACACTTCCCTCCAGTTACTGCTGGTTCAAGTAAGGTCTCTCCCTAAAACAGTCAACTGCAGTCAATCGATTTTCTTTGCGGTGCCTTTTTGTACCTTTCAAGCACCAGCAGCAGACGGCTCAGCCTGACTGTCTTACTGCCACACTCGTAACAGAGAAACGCGTGAGAAGTTAAACAACATTGAATTAACAATGAAAATGATGACCGGTGTAATGAGAGCATTTCATTACCTTTGAGTTGTAAGCAATTTAGCCCTGATTATTATTGACCTTTGGCGATGCTGCATCCAAGTAAAATGCGCTATCCTAAAAAAGCGCGGCTGTACTGGAAGGCAGACATTGTTTCTGAGTGTATTCATAAATAAACCACACCATTTCCCTTCCTGTGTTAGAGGTTTACCTTACAGCTGAGTTATCAGCATTCAGCAGTCACCCTTACTTTGTGTCTGCGCAACAAACAATACAAGAACAACTTGACGCGGTACACCTGGCAAATTATTATTATTACTTCTATGGCACCCAAAAGAGCACTAGGTACTTCACAAAGTAGTTAAAAAGACAAACTATGTGCCACAGTGAGGTAATACTCAGTGAAACACTAGAACTACACAGGGTGGAAAACCAGGAGGAGGTGGTGTAACAAGAGGAAGTATAGGGGTTACAGGAATAACATTAAACAGTTACTAATCTAGAGGACGTGAGGTTCAGTGCATGCTGCCTATTCTTATTCCACACCGAGTTCAGAGGAATCCCCATGACTGAACATTTTGTTAGCACACTTTCCAAATCCAAAAGTGCCATTTGCTCGCATGCTAATTTGCATCTTTTTTCACTTAGGTTTTGCAGCCTGAAAGCAGATATATTTGAAAGGTCTGTCAGTTCTGAAGTAAATATGACTATTAAAGATTTACAGTTCAACAAACAGCAGCCACAGATTTTGAAGCTTTCACTGATTTCACAGTGATGGCACGATGAAGTCTGTGACTTGGGGCCAAGATGTACCAGGCCAAATGCACAGGAGCAGCTCACTTCCCTACACACTACATAACGCACCAACAAACCACTCCGTGAGACTCTGCACACTCCCAGTGCAAGTTGGAAGAACTTGTGACCAACTTGTTTCTCTTGCTCACTCTTCATTTGATTTTTAGGGCTCACTGTTCAAGGAACTGCACAGCCCACTTGGTGTAGTTGATCTACTCCCACTGAAGTGCTACAATGCTGTGTGAGCCAGACGCTCCCACGCACCTCCGTGTCCTGACAGCACTGCCCTCTCCTCTGCCAGAGGGATTACAGCATCCTTTACCTGCTGAGTGCATTGGGGACAGCCCGGGGCGGGGCAGGGGGGAAAGCAGAAGAGAGGAAGGTGCATTAAAAAAAAAAAAGACCACGAAAAACTACAGCACCCGTTACCAAATCCACCTACCAGTATAAAAACAATTGCCACACAGTTCCTGCTCTTTGGGCAACTGCATACCGTCCAGAACAAAGCACGCTGTTGGCGCCTCCGGACTATTAATAATAGTAAGGTATGTGCTGCAGCAGGAGGGAGAACCGCGAGGGGTGGTGCTCCACAGGGCTGGGATAAGGAATGGATCTGCTCCAGGCTGCCTGCCAAATGCACTGGAAAACTTGACTTTCCAGGGGCTGCCAAAGGATGCTTTTCTCCTGCCTGCAGTACTCTGCAGAGGGCTTTTGCCCAGACCAGGCTGCACTGAGCCAAATGCAGGCGGGAAGTATTCCTGCTTGCTCTCCAGCCTCCCTAACTGGTACTGCTGCCTCCTGATGAAACGGAGTCACTGGGCTCCCTGACCACACTACAGATAAAAGCTTCTGCTTCATCCTGCCATGCCTGTGGCGGTTTATAGAGGTCACTGGAGCCAGCGGTGAGCACCTGAGAAAGAAATCATTGCCACTAGCCCCTTACCCAAGGGGAAGCAAGAGAGACAGCAGAGCCTGGCAGAGGGACTATTCAGGTTTGTCCAGGACCCACTGCAAATGTAGGGATTAGGATGGTCTCACAAGATACAGAGGAGAGAAGAGAAAAATTCAGAACGTTTTAGTGGAAACACCTCACTCCCTGCTAATAGCCTCATATACCAGAGGTTTTGGAAGGGGGCAAAGGCAGTAAACCAGCACTGAGAAAGGAAGGGGCACAAGGGAAAAAAAAATTGAGATGCTAGTGTCCATCGGTGCACCATTTAGCATGGCGAGACATGTCCAAGGGAAGTAAAGTGTGTATTCATGAACAATCTGCTGCCAGTTCAGCTCTTAGATCACCTTTAGGTTTCCACACAGACGACATACCCCTGAGATGCAATGTGTCCCTGCTAGGACGCTTCCTCTCCCTTCAGATGGCTGACAAACTGTAAAACAATGCACAGAGGAACGATTGCCGGCTTAGTTAAAAGGATTGCAGACGGCTAGCTGCTAGAAGCATTACTAAATATGTTGATGTTTCATAACCGAGTTTCCTCTCATTGCTGTTTGTGTTTCTGGTTTGCGTATAGCAGGAATCAGGCAGGGCAAATGCTTGCTGTTGTGCAGATCTGCTGCAATACCTCATTTTCACCGGCGGAGCTGATTGAGGCTTCCTGGTTCATTTCTCCCAGCAGCCTACCCTTGCTGCGGAGATGTGCTGTGGTGCATTGAGAGAGAGCCCAGCTCCCTACAGAAGTGCATAAAGAAAATTTATACCTTGCCTATATACAACCTTCAGCTTTCAAACCACTAGCACTGACTCCACAGGTAGGAGAAGCAATTTGGCTTCCATGTGTACCAAGCAGAAAGAATTTGAGATATCATCTATTTTGCAGAGGATTAAGGCTACCAAATGTCTGTCTTAAAACATCAGCCTGCCTCACAAATACAAACATGCAGTTAGGGTTTCCAGGGACACATTATGGTATATGCTAAGGGGTTAAGCTAAGCCTTGAAGACATGTTTTGAAACTGGTTTTGTTAAGCCACTGTCATGTCCTAAATATAACTTTGTTTTCATTAAAAAAAAAATCCTTTAGGAGTTCCCTCTGAAAAAAAATAGTTCTTTGAAGCTGTCTTGAGGATTCCTGGAAGTTTTTCATGTGTTCTAAAAATCACCCCTGCAAAGCCCCGCAGAGTCATGCCTCCCTGACGCAGACGCCCAGAGAATGCAGAGCCTGCACGGCTCCTGCACGGGCTGCCCCCAGCTCTACAGCTCGAGATGGCCCTTCCTGACCAGAGCTAACTCTCTGCCCAAATAATTTCCACGTGACTTTGCAAACTATTTCTTGTAGAGAAAAGCTTAACTGAATTATCACCTCATTCCAAACTAGTTCCTATACAAATAAGAGAGTCCATGAGCACAGCACCAAAATTTATTGAAATACTTATTTTCCTGCAACGGTTGACAGAGTGCATATTACTTTTCAGCAGCTAATACAATTTTTGCCCCTGTCCCTATAAAGGACCAACCACAGCTTCTCTCTAAGACGGAGCGCACCTCCGCGTTCGCACAGCCGATATTCTTCCAGGACTCTTTATTAACATTTTCCCTACGACGGCTGCTGCAGCTGAGCTGTTCTGCACAGATTTTCTGCTCAGTATGGGGGGGTTGGGGAGGGGGGCGTTAATGATACAGAAAGATGGAGCAGGGCCAGGCAGCCCCTCTGGTGCAGTCTCCTACATGCACAGCCTCCTTCCTGCTGTTTTGCAGCTACAAGGATCACCTGTTGGTCTTGGCGCTCGCCCAAGCTGGGGCCTAGCGGAAATGACAGAATCAGCTAGAAATGAGAGCCAGCTCCTATTCCAGCTACCCAAATGAGGGAAATACAAAAACAGATGATGGCAACGTGACCTAGCTGCTTGGCGGGAGCCAAGAGGGGGTGGAGTAGAAGGGAATGGAGAAAGAAGGGGGATACATTGGAAAAAAACCTGAAAAAAACCAACCCCCCCCCCAAACCACTAAAAAGAGGCTTTTTTTCTACTGCTGTTCTCTTTTCATATTCAGCACAGCAAAAACATTAGGAAAGCTTTTCTCCATACGAACACCTGCTGACAGGGAGAACTAACTACCTTGTTCCTGCTCCTGCTGGGGATGTCAGATGTTTCCATCTCCCACATGAGAGGTGTCGAAGGGATATTCAGGTGCATGGCAGAAACAATCTGCCTTTTTCAGACCGGCTTCTCTCTGTACTACGCGGCGACACACAAACTGTTCAAAGATCTGTGTCTGGAATTCCCTTCTCCCATAACAACAGTGCCCAGCAAAACATTTTACTTGATATTTGGGTGAGCTGCAATGTTGTGCAGCAGAAGGATTAAGCACCACTCGCCTCTCATTTCGTTCTTCTGGGCAGAAAAGCCGCTAAGTAACCCAACAGAAAAGGTAACCATCACTAACAGTATTTAAAACAGATGAACGCTGCCTTTTAAATGATAAAAATACAAGCTAATTACACATTGCATTTCCAGATATAACTAGTTTCATACAAGCTCTTGGAATCCACGTTTACTCAAAGCAGTAACTATCCTAACATCCAAAATTTCTCACCAAATTTCTCTGGACCCCTGAGTTCAGCGACACCATAAATGGTGTCAAATAGCTTAATAGGCTTTAAATGAGCTTTTAAGAGTCTTTTTTTTAACCGATAATTTTTAGAAACAATAACAATAAAAGCAGGAAAAACCTCATTCTTAAAAGGAAGTCTTTTCCCTCTCCGAGAGCAATGGAATGGGTCCCCAGAGCTTACTTCTTCCTGAGAAAACACTTCATGAATAATCAATGCACAGTCCAATCCTCAATAAGCACCGAGACTTCAAACACACCCAGTATTCAGCAGTCTCTGTGACTTTGGCCTTTAAACTGTAACACTTTTTGCCTTGCCCTCCCTAGTTTCCCAAGCTTCCTTTATTTCTGTTCTTTCTAGCAACTAGGTAGGTAAGCAGAAGCAAAATTCAAGCAGTGGGAGCAAGCTGGGAATAATTTGCACCTTATGAATTATTCAGGCCCTCCTGATTCCTGCACCTGCACCGAGGCAGGAAGCTTGCGAGGAACAGTCATTTCTCTTCTCTTGGGTTTGCACAAGCTCGGTTACTGCTCAGACACTTTGTTCTGTAACTAAGGGCTGCAGGTCTTGTATTAAGCAGTGGAAGTGGGGGAAAAAAAATAACCTCACATTGTCACACACCCCCCTCTGCTGCCCCAAACCCAGGATAATCATGCAACCCCTTCTGAGACAAACGAATTGTAGTTTGTATCAGACTGCTGAATTCATCTCACATATGCTAATCTGGATCACAGCATCAGGAGAGAAAAAACAAATGTGTGCATGAGCTGGTCTCGTCAGCTATTTACTCAGCTGTATTAGACTGCACGTTTAAACTTCTCCATAGCTCAGCAGGGAGTATTTCACGTGCATCAAGTATTTCACGTGCTAACTTGATCATTAAGGCATCCTTCTCCACAGATACAGTGCAAATAAAATCTCTCTCTGGCATTCTGGCTAACATCAGGGGTACTAACAGTTTAACACTATCGGTAGAGCCTGTACTGTGCTTTCAACAGGATGGATTTAACAAGCAAATAGGTCTTTTCCATCTTCATCTACTATTATCTTGGTAAACAGAACATGACACCTAACTGCAAATCCAGATATGACCCACGAATCTAGAGAGCCATTAGGAACATTTGCAGAGAGCAGATACAAACCAATTAGCACTAGGAACATTTTAAGATAACGATAGTTTTTTGTGTTAATATGCTAAGGCAAACAGATCTAAAAGTATTATGCAAATTCAAAGCAGCAAACGCCATCTTTACTGTATCTCATGTCCACAGTTGTACTGAGTATCTTTGGGTCTTGTCCTTTATTAACATGCTGTTACCAACAAGTTCTCCAGTTAAAAGATCGTCTCATTAATCCCAAGCAGCTAAGCATCATGCTTTGATTGATTCAGTAAAACAGATCTGCGGCAACTGATAATGAAACCTCTTTAATCCCCTCTTCCAAAATAACGAGTCAAACACAAGTGTTAAGCATTCAGAAAGGTCCAGTCAATCCTTATCAAATCTTCGCTCTTCTTCTTTCTATGCCTAAAGAAGTTAATTCATTTTCCTTTCGATGCCAAATGCATAATTGGTCCTATGCTGCTCTTATCTCATTCCCATGCAATAATAGGTACTCTGGCTCTTTTTTAAGGTATTTTAATCGGGCATGTAAACACGTTTTATTCTTTGATGCTCTTTCATTCAGCATCATTAATCCCCAGCATGAAATCAATAGACTTAAAACATTTAATCACGTCAAAATGCAACATACAAATCCACAAATGACTTTAGCTCATCACACACGCTGAATAGCTTGCATTTGGAAACTATGCCTTCTTTTTGCCATGGGAATCAGCAAAACCTAAGCTAGTCTTTCCTTGAAGTAAAAAGATTCTCTCTCCAAGTATCTGCCACTAGGCAAAAAAAGATGTTGATAAACAAAACATGGGATTTTCTGTTTGCTCTATCATTTTTTTTCATCCTTTGTGGTCACATTGGCCTTATGAGAAATACTTACACTTGTTTTACTGCAACTCTTGACAGTATGCATATTTAAAAAAGTTTAAAAACAATTACAGTAACTGGGTTACAGAATGTACTGGAGGTGCAAGGGAAAGGAAAAACATCTTTGCAGTTGTTTATTTTCCTTTTTTAACAGTTAGCACACATTGTTTCTTTGCTTGAAAAGAATGCATAAGGGACAAGAATCATAGTTGCTTTTTCTAAAAAAAAAAGAGAATTTGCTCTGCCTTGTATGTGATTTCCAAAGCCACTGGGATACAGAAAGTGACAAGAATCTCTTTAATGGGGCAGAAATTGTGGCTGAAATGTAAAAATTAAGGACAGCCAGATCCATCCGTTGATAGGCATAAGGGCAGAAACAGGTAAACAGGGGAAAAGGAATACTCTAGATAATGAAATAACGTCTTTAATTCTACTACATTAAAAAGCACTGAAAGCTTGCTCATTTGAAAGGAGAAAATATAGTCTGAGAAGTGAAATATGTGGAGAAGTGTGGAAACCGGCATGCTGAAACCCTAATTTGGGAGGCAGGCACCCAAAAGCCTTCCTAGGTCCATGACTGCATTCCCACCCACTGTCCCATGAACAGTCCTACCCAGCATGTCCCTAAACTCGTGAGGTCCTTCACTGTTAAGCTGGAGCTTCTTTGGGCACCTACCACAAGGCATACATTCACACATACTCCTTCTGGCAGGTGCCCATTTTCCACCTACAGGCAGGGCAACGCCCTGAGCTTTGCCTTGTGAAGAAGCTCACAAAAGGCAGGCAGAGTTTTGATGGTGGTGGCACTGGCAACTTGTATTGTAGCCTTATGGTCAAGTAATTTGCCCAGTGAAGGAGGGACTTTGGCTGTAGGTCCTTCTCAGAGGGGTTGATTCAGCATCTCCTCCATCCCAGGAATTAGCTTGGGATCTCCTGCTTAAGCATCCGTGGAAGCAAGGCTACTCTGACACCAGGAATGCAAGAACCATGAGGCTGAAAGGTTGGGTAGAAAAGGGGATCCTGGCTCCATACTGGAAATCTGGACACCCAGCTCCAAGAGGGAAACAGAGAAAGCTCTATTTCAGTATCCATAGCTGTTTCTGGCCTAATGTTGCTCCAGGGAACGGAGCCTACAGTCCCAGTCCTGTCCATCCTCAGGTAGGATTCAGGCTCTTCTTACCCACTCTCCTTCCCATCTGGTGATTTCTGTGCTCCTGTCTATACAATGGCCCCTGTTCAGCAAGAAGGAAGATGTGAGACTCCACTG